>JAPQRP010000024.1:29324701-29339683 GCA_037367295.1 Apogon hyalosoma | reverse complement strand
ATTCAGACCCAAGCAGAGCATTTACAGTTTATGTAGACCACAGGGAAATGTTTTAAAATGCATAATTCCATTAAAAAGAAGCAAAATATCACTCCTTTAAGGAAACTTTGTTGATGTAAACATTATCAAAATGCAGTTTTGCTTTTTTCACTGTTATTATTTTACTGGTCTGGCCCACTTGTGATCATATTGAGGTGAATGTGGCCCCTGAACTAAAATGAGTTTGACCCCCTTGTTCTAAGGTGAAAACAACACAGTGAATGTTCTTTTAAGGTGATTGGACATGAATGAAAACATAATTACAAATACTGTGGTCCACTTCTGCCAATACATCCAGTTTGTGGATACATAGCGGTGATTCATTGGTGATTTTGGTTGTAAGATTTTTTCATGATTTCCTTCTAGTATTTGGATGTTTGGAATATTAATAGTACATAGAACCCCTTTAAGGATCTGCTCCTTCTGTGGATGTAAAGCTTTTTTTTTTTTTTTTTACTAAAATTCTGAAAATACAACAGCTCTCATTTACAGGTGATCATCCATGATGAGTCGTGATTATATTCTATTCTATTCCTGCTGCCAAATAGAGCCTTTCCTGCTAAATGAAATGGTAGCCTAAGCTGTAGGAGCTTACATATACACATTTACACCTCTGTGGCTCTCTCCTCTTGGTCCAAATCTAGACAAAAATCTATAGACAATATGAAGATAGATGTCAGTCATTTCACACTGTAATAAAGATGTGAAGCCACGTCCTTGTTGTTCTATGGAGAACAGTAGAATCACATGCAGGTCATGTCTGACAGGATCGATCCACAATTAATAATTAAGTCTGTCAGTCAGGTATTGAACCCTGATATGCCTACAGGACATGTGTGACTGGACAAAAATCCATATTGTGAGGTAGATTTTCTACAAGTCTGATAACACAGGAAAGGAGTAGATGCTGAATGCTGGTGTCCTCTCTGATCATGGGAATTTCAGTATGTGCAGAGCAGTGGCAGAATGGTTAGTACTTCCACTTCATCATCTAGAAGGTTCTGGGTTTGAATCTCAGTTGTGTTAAGTTTATGCCCATTGGGTTTCCCCTGCCATTAACCCATAAAGCCCCAGTGCTACTATTGTGGCTGTTCCCAAATGAATTTGTCTCTATATTTAACCTTCCTTAAGTGATTTATCACCATTTATTGCAATATTATCTTCTGTATTCTGTGTTTGTTCAGTGGAAATGAGTTATTTTTCTATATTTAATTCACTGATCATTTAGATCAGGAATGTCAAACTCATTTTAGCTCAGGGGCCACATACGGCCCAATGTGAAGTTAAGTGGGCCTAAGGTAAAAAAACCTAGAAATAATAATCCAATATTCCCTTTGTTTTAGTGAGAGAAAAGTAAAATTACATTATGAAAATGTGAATAACCTGAACATGTACCTAAAATGTATGAAGAAGAATAAGTGCAATTTCAACATATTATGTCTCAGCCTATTATTAACACAACATATAGATCATAGTGGATCTACAAATTCACAAAATGTTTAGTAACAGGCAGATTATTGTTCAAATTGCATCTTTCAGGTTCATATTCATTCATGTTATTCACATTTTATTGTGAAAGGTTAGTTAACCTGCCCCCCGAAGGGGAAGCAAGGGTTATTGTTTTTGGTTTGGTTTGTTTGCTTGTTAACGCTCTAGGAGCGAAGATTTTGGTTGAATTCATACCAAATTTGGTTTATATATTGCCAGTGACCCAGAATAAATGTCACTACATTTTGGGAAAAATGGGTCAAAGTTTCAGTTTTTTATGAATTTTTTAATCCCCCCCCATTTACTTATAACAGGCAAAATTTCAAATGTCTGTAGCAGCAAAACTATTAATTTAATTCATACCAAATTGGGTTTATAGATTGCCAGTGACCCTGAATAGATGTTGTTACATTTTGGGAAAAGTAGGTTAAAGTTAAAAATTTTAATGAATTTTTTTACATCTTTTTTTTTTTGTCTTTCCCATTTACTTATAATGGCCAAAATTTCACATGTCTATAAAAACATCAATTTTGTTTTGATGATGACATCATCACATGACTGGCATCAGCTGGATCGATGCCAAAGTAAGCTACAATATGTGTGAGGGGCGGGGTTTGTTGTACCTGGCACCACTTGTTTCTAAATGTAAATACTGTCATAATGAAAGTTGAGTTATTATTTATAGTCATTACTTAGTGGTTATTATGCTATTATTTAGGCTGTATGTGGCCCCTGAACTAAAACAAGTTCAACGTCCTTGACTGTTAACATGCTCAGTGTAATTTTTTGCACTGAAGGGCCAGACTGGACCATGTGGCGGGCTGGTTTTGGCCCACGGGCTGCATGTTTGACACCCCTGAAGTAGATGTTCATGAAAAGTCAGATTAAAGTTGAGGGTTTTTGTATTAGAAACAGAGGAAACTGAAGAAAAAGTGACTTTTTCAGGAAAATCATCAGTAACTGAACATAAACCCAGTGTCTCCATCCACTGTCATTGATCCAACTCCATGGGTTTTACTGGTGAATAAATGTTGTAGAAGATGACAGTGTTTCCATGGTAACTATGGAGGCGCCGAACATCCAAATGGGTCATATCTGATGACCATGAAAAGATGACAAACTGCATTTTACACCAATTATTTGTATGGATTGACAAGATTAGCGGATCAGCAGGTATTAAACAGTTTATATCAGTCGATGCATTTGGTCATAGATGGATGTTTGGGTCTTTATGGGTGAAAAACAGGTGCATGGGTTAAGTCTTCCCTCTGTGCTGATGAAGATCTGGAGTTGATTCCCAAGCACCTTCAGTGGCAGCTCACTGCTCTAGAAGTGTGCTAATGCTAGGCACCGTGTGTGTGTGTTGGGTCGGGTAAAATACAGACATTTGCTTATGGGGATAATACAGTGACTTAACCTTTATGCGCTGAAAGGTGCAGTAATTATGAGTTTTATGCCCAGTGATGCTGAATAACTATCAAGCACTAAAGCTTTAATGTCATATATGCTGTGTTAAAAGAGGTTAGTTGGGCATTTATGCACTAACATAACAACAAGTGGTGTCAGGCACAACAAACCCCTCCCCTCGCATGTATTGTAGCTTAGTTTGACATCAATCCAGCTGATGTGATCATTTCTATGCATGTACTGATGTCAGCATATCAGTTGCCTCTATATATGGGCCAAGTTTGAAGTAAATTGAGACAAAATTGATGTTTTTATAGACATTTGAAATTTCACCCATTTTAAGTAAATTGGAGGAAAAAAGATTTTAAAAATTCATAAAAAATTTGAACTTCGACCTTCTTGTCCCATAACGTAACCACGTCTATTCTGGGTCACTGGCAATCTATAAACCCAATTTGGTATTAATTCAACCGATAGTTTTACTGCTACACACATTTAAATTTTTATCCATTGTAAGCAAATGGGGAAAAAAAAAGATTTGAAAAATTCATGCAAAATTTGAACTTTGACCTACTGTTCCAAAAATGTAATCAGGTCTATTCTGGGTCACTGGCAATCTATGAACCCAATTTGGAATGAATTGAAGTGATGGTTTTGCTGCTAGAGCGTTAACAAACAAACAAATAAAGAAACAAACCAAACCAAAAACAATAGCCCTTGCCTCCCCTTCTGGGGTGGGGTAACAAAAGACCTGTATAATGGGATGGCAGTCCTTCAGACAGTACAAGGGTAAGATGAATGCCTGATCTTCTTGTCCCATCTGGCATGAGATCACCACACATGTCCTACTAGTTTTCATCAATTTGAGATTTCCAAATAATGGAGTCTAAATGGTCATGCTGCTTATTGCGACCACATCCACTGCAAGCTATAAATAGATGAAAATAGATGAAAATAAATAGAAACATAAAGCAAAAACCAAAGCCCACAGGATGCACAGGACACAGTAACACATCAATACCCTCAATACCACATCATGGGATCTATGACCACTTTGGAGAATGTTTTCTAGTCTCCCTGCCTGCCTGACACACACACACACAGACACACTCCAGGAGACTAAGAGAAAGGAAAAAAGCTGAAGGGAGGAGTGTGTGAGAGTATGACAGTGGATCAATAGTTGTGTTTGTGGCGGTGCTCCCACAGGAGTGGAGCAGTATATGAAAAGCCACTGCTGATGGCTGAAGGCCCCCTCAGAACATTCCCTGTGTGTTTAGCCCAGAGCCAAGGTTAAACCCAGCACAAAGACGCCACAAAACCTCAGCCTGCGTCCCCGGGGCTACATAACACTCAGTCGGACGAGGGCCCACAGGAGCCTTTCTTCTTCACGTATGTGTGTCTGAGTGTGTGTGTGTGTGTCTGGTGGCAACAAAATGGAGAATCCTCAAATATTATGACAGCGCCACAGGCCTGAACAGAAGCTACTGCTGAACTCTTTTTCATATTCTCGTGTCATTGTTAATTTATTACAATAATGAGCCGTAATTAAATAAAAGAGGTTTCAGATGATAACGTCTGAGGGTTGTTGCAATGAAAACAATACAAAGACAGATTATAATGGCTTTATTAGAACATCTCTGTACAGGGTTAATAGTCTTGCTGTAAATAAAGTAATGAATTTCATTTAAGGGGGACTGTAATTGTGAGCCAAAGCAGAGTTAACCCCGGTGATTTATCCAGGCTTAATTTCCATCTTAACATCACTTTATTGCTTTTACTAGCACTAAACAGCCCCTCTGAGAGAGAGGCAATAACTGCAGGGCCATAACACTGCTAAATCATGCATTTAAAGCAATACAGCGTGTATATGTACGCTTCACTGCACCCACGGTGACTGGAAACTAAAACTACACAAGCTCACACGCAAAAAAATGGAACAGTTTTTCTCTGGTTGAAGTTAGATGTAACAAAAAAAAAAAGAAAAACGATGCTCTCTTGAGGCTCATTTTCTTCCCAAATGATATCTTATTCTCCAGATTTTCCCCAGACAAAGCACCGTTGTAGTTGTTGATTATAGAGACAGTAGAAAATAAGAAGCTTGTCATGCTCTCTACAGTAATGATAGGATACTTTGTCAAGCGGCTCTCAAGGTGTCTGCACTCCCTCACTTCAGCCATCCTCTGAGCGTCAGGACCGTAACTAGCTGCGATGTGCCTCGACAGGCCGTCATCACCATAGAGGACTGATGGAATACTAATTAGCGTGCCACCACTTGAATTATTCATGCATCTTAATTAGGGGAGAGATTTCCCATTAGGCTTTTAGATGTGACTGAAGAGTTTGGCTCCTAGTTTGTGGTGGAGCCAGTGAGTGTGTAAATAGATGAGTGCACACATAAACAGTGGATCTGAGTGGCATACTGTATATAAAGGACACTCACGCCTTTGCAATGTGTATTTATATATACATCAACTGTGCTAACATTTAATTAACATCAAGAAAACACTTTAACAGTCACTACACGTCCACATTTTAATGTAAAATCACTCCTTTTTGGAAAACTGACCAACCAAATTCAACTACAGTTGCAGAAAAAAATTATTAGATCATCAAAAGTCATCAGAAACAATAATTATGCGATCAAGTACTAAGTCCTGTATGTATCATGTGACTAAAACAGACAGAAAAGAAAACATAGAATGCCCAAAAGCACTGTTTTTGTCAGTACAATGCCACAGATATTGATGTAAGAACTGAAGTGATTTTAGTTATTATCAAGAAAACATGGAAAATGGATAGAAATCAGCTCTGAAATTAAACTACTATGAGCTATTTTTGATGTTATCATTATATTTGTCCAAACAAACATACCTTTAGTCGTACCAGGCATTAAAATGAACAAGAAATTGAAGAAAACAAGAGGTGGTCTAATTATTTTTTCCGCGACTGTATAATCAACCCGACACAAGTGGAAGTATCTGAAATTTTCATGCTGAGGAGTGTTTCAAGACAAGGTGATGCTCTTTCACCTTTTATAAATGGGAGAAAAAATAAATTCGGAGAAGAAAAAAAACCATTTAGTCGATTACATGATGGTGTTTCAAAAAAAAAAAATACTAACAAACACCAATTTTTAACCCATAAAGACCCAGTGTTACTTTTGTGGTAGTTCTCAAATACATTTTTCACCTTTTTTAACCTTCCTCTTGTGTTAGGTTTTAAATGCATAAATGAACCACATAAAATTTGTATATTGCATCAAGGCTTTTTGGCTTTGTCAGGAACCTCTATTTCAACAAAATAAATAAATAAAAAAAATGCACTAAATTATGAAATGCTCTGGTTGAAATTATAATCTTTGTGTTGTAAGGGTGGGTTTTGACCCAGTTATAAAAATAAGATTATAAAGCAATAATCAGAGCCAAAACTGAAATCCTAAGTGCACTGTCAGCCAACACACTGACAGCCGGCACCTCTCCCAATCATGTCAGCTATTGGGGATTCTCATTTTGTTGTCCAGTGTACCTGCACAAAAACAAAACAAACAAAGACGGGCATGTCCACACATGTGAGGTCAATTTGTTATAGAGTGGGAGACTTACAGAGTGCACGTCGATGGATATACTGACAAAAAAAGGGCCCAGAGGCCCACAACAAAAATATTAAAACTAATATTTTCATGGATAAGGAAGCCTAACAAGGTAACCAAGAGATGAGAAACAAATTGGAAGATAGATAATTGTTTTTAGTGTATTTTACAGCTGATTTAAGACATGAGTCAAAATCGACCCGTTAACATAAGAGATGGTAACAGAAAGATAACACAAGAGGAAGGTTAAATGATTTAACACCATTTATTCTAATATTATCCTCTGTATTTTGCATTTTTTCAGTAAAAATCATGTATTTTTCTAGATTTCATTCACTGATCGTATAGATGTTCATTAACCTTAAAGTTGAATGTTATTATATCAGAGACAGAGAAAACTGAAGAAAAAAAGTGACTTTTTCAGCAAAAATATCAAAAACTGAAGGTAAAAATAAGTCTGTCCATCCACTGTCATTGATCAAACTCCATGGGTTTTACTGGTGAATCCATGTTGTAGAAGATGACAGTGTTTCCACGGTAACTACAGAGCCTCTGAACATCCGAATGGCTCATATCTGATGAACATGAAAAGATGACAAACTGTATTTTACACCAATTATTTACATGAATTGATAGGATTAGTGGATCAACAAGTATTAAACAGTTTAGATCAGTAGATGGTTTTGATCACCAGCGGATATTTGAGTCTTTATGGGTTAATGAAAAAATAACAAATTATAGCTTTTATAAATTACTTACTCAGACAAAAGCAATGAAAATAGGAGTTCAAACTGGAGAACTTTAGAAGAAAATACAAGAAGAAAAGGAAGGCTTCAATTTAATAATCTGGGAGTTTATTGTAGAACTGAAACATCTGGTAATAGAAGAGCTGGATAAACAGAAATTATTAAATCTATCCATCTTTGATCAGTTCAGGTCTATTAAATTGTCTATACGTCCCAGAAGTGAAAAACTTAGCAAATCCTACTAACCTCACAATACAATTTCTTTTGCAAAAATATGAATGAAATGCCAACCACAGTCAATCAAATCAAGAGTTCAGAGTCAATTCGACATTTTCTGAGTTACATAAACAGAGAAGTACAAGATAAAAAGATAGCTCAAAGTGTTAGACAAAAATTCAAAATATTAACATAAAAGCAGCAGCAGAAGATGATTAATTAATTTAGCACTTTATGCAAATAACGTGATAATGTAACAACACAGAACAAATGTGTAACTTTGTTGGTTAAATAACAACAAAAATAGGAGAGTAAACTGAAGACGATTTACGATTACACATTTAACACATTTTAAATTACACATTAAAGACTGAAGAGTTAGGCTACAGATAAACTAGATAAAGGGGAAAAAAGGTATATCTATCCATCTTTGAAGGTTGAAGTTTATCGAAGTGTCTGCCCCTTCATTGGTTTTATTCCGTTCCAAAACCTACCAGCCTAAAACAAACAAAAAAGCAAATAAATAATTAAATACATATTTTTGCAAAACTGAGCATGAAATATGCTAGAGTGCTGGACAAAAATGAAACTACACCTGGAATAACAGTTGTAGATCTAAAAACACAATTTCTTTTGCATGTAAAATATTCATGCTGATGAAAGGAACAAAACAAAACGATGGGTTGAAGCATTAGATAAAAATAAAACTACAACTGGAATAGCAATCATAGAAGAACATAAGATCACACATTATGCAGATGATGTGACGGTTTTTCTAAGAAATAACACTGACGAATATAAATGAAACAAATAACATAACTAGCTTTTCATTAGCTTCCTAGCATAATTGCTGAAATCAGATGATGATATCTGCGTAACTTTACTCTCATAACACTGCTGCTTCATTTTGCATCCTTGCTATGACCTGAAAAAATATGGCTTGTTCAATTATGCTACAAAGCTAACATGTTTTTGTTATAAATCAAATACAGAAATAATGAAAGTACAACAACAATGAGGATGATTCCAGAAAATATTTGAAATAACGTCTGTAAAATGTAATTACAGAAGAATCAGGGAAATGGAAACTGTTACATCTATCCATCTTTGAAAAGTTGAAGTCTACCACAGTGAAACATTTTTTCCCCAGATTCTATTCTGTTCCAAAATCTACCAACATGAAAACACTGTTTTGTTTTTTTTTTTGTAGAATTAAGCATAAAATGTCAACTAAAATCAACCATATACAAGAGTTAGCCAAAATATTCTCACTGTAGGGAGGAACAGGGCCAGATCAAAAATGAAAACTACCCCTGGAATAACAGTTGAAAACCTAAAAAAACTATTTCCTTTGCATCCACAATATTCAAGCTGAAGAAAGATAGAAGACAAGACACTGGAATAACTATCTTCAACATGAATGATGAAATGAAACAACAACTAGAATAGCAGCCAAAGTAAAAAATAAACTGACACTATATGTGGATGATGTGATAGTATTTCTAACAACTTTCTGATCAATGTAAATGAATCGAATAACAAAAGTGTAGCTTTGTAGATGGTTAGCAATTAAATACTCAAAACAGAAATAATGTAATGGAGCAGATGTCCTTGAAGGCTGGAGAGTTGTTTGGAGAGTCGGCTTGTGACCAGCTTGGAATGGCAGAAAGTTGTTGGCTGATGTGCCATTGAGCAAAGCACTTAACCCTCAATTTGCTCCCTGGGTGCTTGATTTGAGAAGCCCACTGGTCCTAGTCTGTAGTGTGGGGTATGTTCCTGCATGTTCTATTAATGGGTTAAAAGCACAAGGTCAATTTCAGTATGTGGTGTATGTCTACTAAATACTGACAAATAAAGAATCTTAACCTGAACCCATAAAGACCCAAACATTCACCTTCAACCAAAAGAAGCTCCTGATCTAAACTGTTTAATACCTGTTGATCCACTAATTCTATCAATACATGTAAATAATTGGTGTAAAATTCAGTTTGTCATCTTTTCATGGCCATCAGATATGACCCATTTGGAAGGTCAGAGGCTCTGTAGTTACCGTGGAAACATCATCATCTTCTGCAACATGGATTCACCAGTAAAACCCATGGAGTTGGATTAATGACAGCGGGTGGAGACACTTGTTTTATGTTCAGCTATTGATACATTTTCCTGAAAAAGCATTTTTTTTCTTCAGTTTTCTCTGTTTTTGGTATAATAACCCTTTACTTTGCTCTGAGCTTTAATGAACATCTACATGATCAGCGAATTTACTACAGGAAAATAACAAAAACAAACAAATAAACAGAGGATGACATCATAATAAATGGTGATAAATCACTTAAGAAAAGTTTCAGTTGAGAAACTGTCACAAAAGTAGCGCTAGGTCTTCATTAATCTTAATCTTAACGACAATAGAAAAGCCTGTAGAAAAATGAAAAACAATGTTTAGTTTAAGTGCATGCCCTAAATTGAAACGTTTTTGGATTATGAATCAAGAGGAGCAATCTGAACAGGTCAGATATCACCAAAGTTGAATAAATAGAAATTGTTAAATTCAAAGACTGAGTTTATTGAAATGCCTAAACTTTTCCACCCTTTCTTTTGTTTTTATTTTTTCAAAACTGAACATGGAATGGCAACTACCCTCAACTTTACCCATTTAAAAGTACATGAATAATAAATAACAGCTGCTTCTTTGCCAGGCTGTGCAGAAAACATCCAGGTCCTGCTGCCCTGCTTTAAGGATCACTAATCAGCTAATGCGCTACAGCTAAGACAGCAGACAGCAGCTACCTGTGCGTGGTATTCCTCTCCATCTCTGCGCTTCCTCTTTATGCTGAGCTACTAAAGCCAAAGTCACATCCATCTGCTGCAGTTTAGTGGGGAAATTAGGCACTCAATGTAGCATATTTGTTTAAGTAATTGGAAAGTAATTAATAACCTGAAAATATAATAATGTGCCTCAGCAGCAGCTCGTCTTCTGTAAACCGTTCAGGGGAAGTGGCTGCTGCCAAGTGTTGTGTGTGTGTGTGTGTGTGTGTGCAGTAAACAACAGGCCATTCTCTTGTCGTATATTACAGTGCAGCTGCTTTATGCATATGTAACGGTAGGATAAACAGGACTGACAGTAGAAAGGAGAGAGGGGGAGAAATCAAATGTTGATTCATAAGTGAGGCTGGTTCGAGGTGCTGTACATGACATCAGTCGTCAGGGCGCTCATTGGCCGCCGTTTGGCTGTAGACACTGCGGCACTGGCTCTCATAACCACACAGCGAGGACGGCGGCGAAATTGGAGCCCAAGGATTAGGCCGACATTAAACCCGGCCTCTAATTACGCTGTTCAGAGATTGTTTTTTTATAAATATTTGATGAAATGTCATCTGCTGCTCTGAGGTGCTGAAAGCGAGGGCGCGCGGGGGGTGGGGGTGAAGGGGGGGTAAGAAGAGGGCTAGGATGGTCTCACTTTTCACACTCTGTCACACACACATATTTGTAAAGCAGCTCCACTCCCTTTTCACTTCCTCAACCCCATCATTCACTTGATTAAATTTAGCTGCTCAGTTCTGCATTATATATATATATATTTATAAAAAAAAAATCTCAAACTTGTCCAACTGACAGTTAATAGCCTTCTCTACTTGAAAAAAAAAAAAGTCAGACTGGTGAAAATATAAGCAACTTTTCATTTTCCACTCTGTCAACTGTCATATTTGTTCTTTTTTGCCTACCTTTCATCCATCTATGCCATTTAATTTGCTTCTTACTGCCAGAAAATGGTTGTGAAATTCCCAGACTGGAGACGGCAGCTTGTAAGAACTTCACAACTATCAAAATCTATTGTGCAATTATTAAAAACAATGCATCTGTTCTATGTATGAGTCCCTGACAGTGGTTTCTGTTTGTGAACTCATTTACAGGATAAACAGGATGGTGACAATTATATATTTTCTTTTTCACACTAAAGGTTTCTTGCAGATGCAGGCTTTTAATGCTAATCTTTGCTGTCTAATGATTTAGGCACATTATGCGTTAGCGTGTCTGGATTACTCAAGTGAAAACATGTCGATGTTGAGTATGCAAATTATGAAAAGCAACTACTACATCGATTTAACCAAAATTCCATGTCCTCCAGTGCTCAAATATTAGCTACCAAAAGAGACAGATTTAATTATCTCCTACAAAGAGTTTTTTTTTTTTTTTTATGCGAGTCTGCTCTAAGTCTTGTTTCCAGGGTGTAAAATACTTGACTTGTGGATTACAATGGAAACTTTTTCATAAATCAGTATACCTGCGACATCACAGGTCAGATGTCATTTATAGTATAGTATATGTACCCAGTCAGCGATGGGTGAAGTATTTACATTTTTGACTTAACCTTCCAGGACCTATTGTAGTTTTTAGGTAACACTTTACTTGACGGGTGAGTTCATAACACGTTCATAGCAGCTGTCATAAACTGCACATAAAGCATTCATGACTGTTTCATAAGACATGACTCAACATTCAATGACGATAACTTGTCAAAATAAAAGTCCAACAATCTCAAAGCAGCATTGCTGTTTTTTTTTTTTTTTTTCTTAAAACCTGTTACCTGATCATGTCACATCTGAGTCAATGAGGAAGTCCAGTGTCCAAGAGAATTTTAATGTTTTAGGTTTTTTTTGTTTGTTTTATGGTGTAACCTTTGAAGGATGCATGGTTGGACATTCCCGGTAACAAAAGATGAGAAATCATCTGCAAAGGTTACATTATGAAACAAATACATTTTTATGGAACAAAAATAATGTGCTTGACCATGTTCTGTCTTTTCGGTACTGGACCAGCCCATTGACTCAGATGTGACGTGATCAGGTAAGAGGTTTGGAACAAAAACGGCAATGCTGCTTTGCGACCGTTGGACTTTTATTTTGACAAGTTGCCGTCATTCTATCTTCCACATTCATGAAAGGTTTGGTATGAATGTTGAGTCATGTCTTATGAAACAGTCATGAGTGCTTTATGTGCAGTTTATGACAGCTGCTATGAATGCGTTATGAACTCACCCGTCAAGTAAAGTGTTACCAGTTTTTGTGTTTCTGGTTTATTTTAAGTCACAATTTTCCGTTTGCTTAAGTCACAATCAGTATATACACTGTTAACGCTGTAAAATTGAGACAGTATGCTTTATCTGTTTTCATGAAGTGATTGTTACAATGTGATTTATTCTTGATAGATAAAATGCAACTGATGTGTTAAAATAGGCATAAAAAGAGGAATGTGTCTGAATATTGTTTTTGGATGTTTTAGACTTCGAAATGATTTATTCTGAATATAACTTTTTCCCAAGCAATTTACAGTAATGTATTGGGGAAAAAAAAGAAATTATACTGAATTAATGTTAGCGATTAAACATATTCATACCTGAATGTACAAAGAACATAAAGTGGTTCCATTAGTAACTGCATTAACCCATAAAGACCCAGTGCTACTTTTATGTCAGGTCCCAAATGAATTTTTCTCGCTATTTTTTTTTCTTAAGTGATTTATCACCATTTATTATAATGTTATCCTCTGTATTTTGTATTTTGTCAGTGAATATCAGGTATTTTCCTGTATTTAATTTACTGATCAGGTAGATGTTCATAAAAGCTCAGATTAAAGTTGAGGGTTATTATATGAGAATCAGAGAAAATTGAAGAAAAATGACTTTTACTGCAAAGATCTCAACAACTGATTGTAAAAACAAGTATCTCCATCCACTGTCATTGATCCAACGCCATGGGTTTTACTGGTGAATCAATGTTGCAGAAGATGACAGTGTTTCCAAGTTCACTACGGAGCCTCTGAACGTCCAAATGGGTCATATCTGATGACCAAGAAAAGATGACAAACTGTATTTTACACCAATTATTTCAAAGTATTGATAGGTTTAATTGTTCAGAAATTATTAAACATTTTATATCAGCAGATGTTTTGGTTTCCAGTGGCTGTTTGGATCTTTATGGGTTAAAAAAAAAAAACAATTTAGGTGACGGTTTGTTTGGATAACCAGCAAAATATAGATTGTACTGAAGTTAATGTTGTTAATGTTGTTGCATCACAGCCGGAAGGTCCTGGGTTCAATTCCAACCCCACTGTCAGCTGGTGTTTGTTCTGTTCCAAAGACATGAACTAAAAGGTTAACTGGTTAATCTAAACTGGATAAAGCGGTTCAGAAGATGAATGAAGTAAATGTACCAGTGTGGTTCTTCTGACATATTAATATGAATATATCTATGGTGTTTTATGTCATTAGTATTAATTCTGATGTGTTTAGTCTTAGAACCAGCAAGTTACTGTAAATTAAGTTCAATTACACCACTTTATTTCCAGTTTTATTTACACATATATTATACATTTAAGGATATAAGAGATGAATGGGGGAGAAAAGACATAAGTCTCATACAAATTATGCTTTATAAGTGTAGGTTTTTCTCTAATTTAGATCTTTAGGATGATATGAACACATATTGAAATTAAATCAAAAGAGAAAAAAAAACAAGTTGGCGGAGTAAAAGCGTGTACCATCTGTGCATACATTTTTATCTTGTCAAATACAGAATTTCCCTGTAGATGTGTGTTTCCTATTATTATGACAGGGATTACATAATGACATTTTATCGATCACTCTTGTATTTAATAATGTTACAGTCCAGAACTTTTACTTTTTATTTTCCACCTGCTGTAAACAAATTGGATATAGATTTAATACCAGTAATAATCTCCTTATTAAATCAGGATTTGATGGTGTAAAATATACAGCAATAACTTGAAAAAGATAAAAGTATAAAGCAGCATGTAATGGAAAATAAATGCTCCTGTACTTAAACCTGCGTATGACTTTCGTCACCAGTTTTTCATCAGATCTGTAAAACCTGAGTCATAGCCTAAGTGTCACGAATCCGTTAGTCTTTCCATGATTACGCACCTGAATCTCTTCCCTCATGGTGAACAATTTCGAAGTGTACTCCACCATAAACAGTCCATTTGTTTCCAAACAAGGGTGTTGAACTTGTTTTAGTTCAGGGGCCACATATAGCCTAAATAATAGCATAATGACAACTTAACTTACATTATGCAAATATTTACATTTAAAAACTATCCTTTCACAATGAAATGTGAATAACATGAATGAATATGAACCTGAAAACTGCAATCTGTCTGTTGCTAAATGTTTTGTGAATTTGTTCACCGTTATCTCCAAGTTGTGTTCCACGTGATCAGTGAGTTAAATATAGGAAAACACCTGATTAACACCGAAAGATGCAAAACACAGTGCATCATTTTAGAATAAATGTTGAGAAGTCACTTAAAAAAGGTTAAAAATAGAGAAAAATGCATTTGGGAACTTCCACAAAAATACCACTGGGTCTGTTTGGGTTAATCACTGTTGATCAGTTTAGTGTTTAGTTCTTTAATGTGTGTGTGTGTGTGTGTGTGTGTGTGTGTGTGTGGGGGGGGGGTTGTTTATAAATTATCTTTTCC
>JAPQRP010000024.1:29313844-29324601 GCA_037367295.1 Apogon hyalosoma | reverse complement strand
TGTGTGTGTGTGTGTGGGGGGGGGGGGTTCTTTATAACTTATCTGTGCCTGTTTGGGCATTTTCATCATTAATTAAGAACTATATACAACCTGTTTAATAATTCCGCATAAACACTATCTAATTCCACTAGATGTCATTTGTTTTTTGTCATCTGTTTCTCTCTCTCTCTCACACACACACACACACACACACACACACACGCACACACACACACACACACACACACTCCCTGAGCGGACAGTTAAGCAGCTGCTTGGTGGGGCTCGCTGGGATCGCTGCCTACATTATCAAACTTCGTCAGGTGTCCTTCAAAGTGTGCGTCAAGGGCGATGGATCCAGGTGGAGGGAGACAGACGGGATCTCCCAGCTCGCTGCCGCCGCTTTGTAGCTCCACCAAGACGGCAAATTGACAGCTGTTTCACTGCTTGAGAGGGCGGTTTTAAAATTCTTATTTTCCTGCTCTCCACAGTGAAGTGGCTCATGAAGAACAGTGGGTGATGCAGCCATGTTGATCCAAAGATCTGACAGCCAAATTAGGGTCATTGTATGGAGAGCTGCTGAGATTTACTGCAGCTGGAAATACTAGAGAAGACTTTTGATGTTGTTTTTCCTTCTGCAAGTTTTCACGTTGATTTACAGAATTCAAATTACATTGTACATTTTGCACCGTGGATGTCAGACTCATGAATTCCTCAAATGGGTCGCACCAGTCAAAATAATAGCATAATGACATAAATGACTCCACAGTTTTCTTTGTGTTTAGTGTTGTTCTTCCTACTCCTTTTCAACCATGCACATTCAGACACGTACTTGAAGATAGATTCTGTTCGTTTAAATCTTATTTTGTATTTGTCTTATTTTGCTTTGTTTTGTTTCATCTTATTTCTTTGCGTTTGAAATAATTAAATAAATAAATAATGCAAAAAAAGTTCCAAACTATCCTTTCACAAAAAATGTGAATAACCTGAACATCCATGAACAACCTTTTCATGGATTTCATGGGATCTCCCAAGAAAAATAAGTGCAATTCTAACAATATAATGTCTGAGCTTCTCATTTACACATGTACACACAGCACAACTTACAGATTACAGATCTACAAAGGGGCGGCCATAGAATAGAATAGAATAGAATAGAATAGAATAGAATAGAATAGAATAGAATAGAACTTTATTGTCACTGTCACATGAACAATGAAAATTCATTTAGCAGCAAAAACAATTAGTGGAAAAAGGACTGAATAAAATGTCACACAAAATTCTGAAAAATGTAAGTAATGTATGAAAGTTACAAGATAAAATATTAAATATATATATATTCTACTACAGCACTAAAAAACTGATGAAATATACTAAAAAAAACTATATTACAGATGGGAAATCTGTACAAAAAATAGGATATATACAAAGCATTGATGCATTTCCTTCATCGTCTGTTTATTTCATTGTTGTTTGTTTTCAAATCCAGCTAATTCTGTAAAGCCCTGTGAGGCAACCTTGTTATGATATAGGGCTCTACAAATAAAACTGAACTGAATTGAATTGATGCGTTGATGGATAAGTTGAGATACAATACAAGGAAAATATATGAGACTAAAAATTTTCAGGAGAGTGTCATTGTTTTTTATAACATTGTTTTTTTTTTTTTGTTTTGTTTTCACAACTGAAGACTGTCCTCTATATTTAACATGAATTGATGAAGTCAACATTTATGAACTTTTCTTCTGTGTTAAATAGAACAATTTCACATTATTCTTATGTACGCTGAGCAAAAACATAAACGCACCATGTACAACATTTGTGTAACATGAGACGCGCAGCCCAAAATGAGCTCATGATGTCTTATAATTGTAAAAAAGGTTAATTCTCTTGATTTGTAAATAAACTTTGTGTCCATCTCTGCGAGTGAGCACTTACTCAGTGATTCCATCCTGAACACAGCTGTGGCCTGTGCAGACGCTGCTCAAACAGCCTAAACAGTATTCAGACACTCCTTATACTGGGGACAATAAAAGGACACCTCAGAATGTCACATTTCATCAGATGTCTCCATAACACAGATGTTGCAAATCATGCAGGAATAGTTCCAGATAACATCCCATAGCTCTGTGTAGCCCTAAAAGAGGAGTGGAATACGGGCAACAATCGACAATACTGTCAACTTGATGAGAAGATGATGTGTTACTCTACAGGAAGCCAATGGTGGACACACAAAATATGGAGTTGTGATTTCTTCCAACGGGCCCCCACCTGAAGGTCCCTGAATGCCAGACGCCACGATCATGTTCTAACGGACACTAATCTGTACCACACTGATCAACAAAATAAACTGTGTGCAATTTAACATATTGTGCAACACCTAATGCTATTAAAATTTAAAGTGTCACATGGTGCGTTTATATTTTTGCTCAGTGTACTTTACAAAGAGAGTTGGTGTCCTGATGAAACACCTCAGACAGATCCTGGTTCCTGACTCTCAGTTTGGTAAAGTCAGATCTCCATCAGTGTGTTGTGGTGCTTGTAACTTCCCTATCCTTTTCGTGAGTTTAGACAAACAGGTCTGCGTTCAGCTTTGTGACGACACGTTTTCAAGCACATCCAAGAGGGTGTTTCTAAAGAGTTTAAGAAGGAGGGATTTTTCAATGTTTCATAATTCGGTTTACCAGAAAAAATAAGCAAAACCCTAGGAAATACATGGGTTTCATCTGAAAATGTACAAGAATAACTAGTGCCTTCATGTATAAGACAAATGTGCTGAAGTAAATAGTACAATGTTGTCTCTGAGTTTTAATAGTTTAGAATTTGCTGCATAAAATACAGTATAAACACCAAGAAAACTACCTCATATGTACAGTAAAAGCTTATTCCACCTTTGCATATCAAACACCTTCTTGCTGGATTTAAAGGTTAAATGTTAACTCGCTTCATTATCCCCATCGGGAAATCTGGTCTCTTGTTGATCCTAATAAACACACAGTACCTGGAATTAGCATTAGCACATAGCACACATTAGGAACAGGGAGCTGCCATTGAAGGTGGTCTGGGTCCAACTCCAGATTTTAATCACTCCCACGGTCAAGGGCATTGAAATTTGGGTAAATAAAATATGATCAATTATTACATATTATTTCTACTGATAAAAAAAGTCGACATTGAGACACTTTAAAATGTCCAGCTAATATGTGACGGTGGCTTAATTTTAGGTTGACAGACAATATCCTCCTCTATAATACTACCTTTTCTCCAAAAAAAACCAAAACAAAAAAGCCCACAGGGTGTGATCTGATTCAGTGTGAAATACTAATCCGTCTCATTGATCCACGGGCATCGATGGCAGCAGACCAGATAAATATGTGTACTTCATAATGAAGTCGTTCCCCAAGGTTGCAGCGATAAACTCACTTGACATCTACACATGTAACTGAGAAAAAGTGTGTGTTCTGCTTCTGCTGACCTTGGTGGCAGCTTTGTGCCGCGATGCGCCTCCAACACACGAAGGCGCACACACACGGTATGAAGATGGAAAGACGATTCTGTGCGAACGTAGCAGTTTGCACATAGAAAAAGAAAATATATTTCACGTGTCTGTGCCATATGACCTTGTTGGCTTCCCAGAGCTCATTACAGAGGGAAGCGATGGTGGAATGGGTGGCAATGAAAAGCAGACATGACCCTCAGATTGTTGGAGCCTACATGAAAGCAATCAGCTATCAGGCACAGAGAGGAGCAATGGGGGTGGTACTGCACCAAAGAGCCAACGCAAACTGGAATGTGAACTGTACTGGTTTGCATAATTTAAGGTTAATGAGGAAACAACGGCAGATAAAATCTCCCTCGTTTTTATCCCGGCTTACTTCGGCTCCACTGGGGTGCTTTTCATTAAAAAGGCTTCTGAAGCAGTAGTTTAATGATCTGTGAGTTCATCAAAGTTTCATTTCATTTTACATTACATCAAGGATCAGAGTGTATGAGGTGTATTTCCTTTTCAAAGAGATGCTCAGTCTTATTTAGCTGCCGTGGATCAGGAAACATGAACTTTCTCCTCCATTTGCATCAGACTGGCTCTTTTTTTTTGTCCCCTCACAGGATTTTTTATCAGTTGATATTGATGAGCTGCCTGAGTAGATGTAGAAAAGCAGTGTTATATGCATTTGGAGGAAATGTTAAAGATTAATGGGGAAATGATCAGCACCTAGGGAATACATTTAATAATACAGACTGTCCATTGATGTGTTCACTGACATCAAAAAATATACATGCATTAAAGTCTTTACACACCAGAGGTGACATGAATCAACAATATGTAAAGGACTGATGCATGAATGTTTCACATCAAAACTACTCTTCTACACTTATCACAGGGAAAACTGGATTGGATTCATATGACGTCTAACATGAACTATTCATTATCCTCAAAGTCGTGTTGTTTGTCCTTCACTGTAACAAATTTCTGCAATTTCTACAGTAAAAAATTACAGTAGCTTCTTGTTCTAACAATTTACAATGTGTAATTGTATGTTGCAATGCATTATGGGTTAAAAAAATATTTACGCTAACTTCAAGCATCTGTTCACAGTATCACATTGTAAAGTTACAGGAGGGTTGTGTTTTCACCTGGTCCTGAGCGTAAACGATACAAAACACACTTACACACTGTCAGTATTAAAAGGTGCCGAAGAGGACATGAAGGTGGACACGGGGCAGCGAACGCCACATCCATCCATTCAATAAAGTGTAAATAAGACTTTATTAGCTCACAAAATGAAAATGTGATTCAAGTTGTAATTTCATGCAATATAATTTGACTGTGTACACGTCTATTTTAACTGTGCGTGTAGTGTCGACATGTCAAAACCAGCATTTTAGTAAGAATAATCTTTCTTTATTTGTGTGACTGTATTTCACATTATTTTATTTATTTTAGTCTTGTTTCATACAGAATATTCAGGGTGTGGGACTGTGGGATATTAGCTAGCAAAAAACTGGTTAAGTTAAGCTAATGCTAGCTGTGTGCATTAGCCCCATTCGGAAATGTGTCCGATAGTCCAGGCTTTGTTAGCGCCGTTAGCACAGATATATATGTTGTTTGAGCTAGTTCTGGAAAAATGTTTTTCATTTTCAGACACGTGCTTTTCAAATTTTTACAATTTTTTTCTCCTATTCACGTAATTGTTTAAACTAATTGAATCAAATTTCACTCTTAATCACACTAGGTTTATTGGTTGGTGCCACACTCAGACTCAGTCAGTTTTTAATAGTATGATGTTTGGTTGAGTTTTTAATTACACTATCCTGAATCCACAACGCTTGAATATTGCACCTGACAAAATGTATCAGTACAAGTAATCTAAATAAAAAATAAAAATTGCAAGCCCACTCTATAAACCAATACAAGACAGAAATTGTCAATAAAAAGTGAAAATAGAAACGCAAATCTAATGAAAATGCTACGCTAACGTTGCTAACACTTTGTTTAGTAGAAACATGGAGTGTGTGTTTGTGTAAGAAGTTTGTTAAAAATACAAACAATTTTCCTCCCATTTACAGAGGTAATTGTACAAATACACACACCATTCTCTTCATATCTCAACACCCCCCCACCCCCCCACCCCTTGTGCCTAATCACGCCTCCATTTGCATGAACCGCCCTGTGATTCAGCCTCGATAACGCCATGCTGCTTTGAAAGATGAGTTTTTAATCTCACAGAGGAGATGAGTTTCTGACCCACACCTGTTTGTTTCCGTAGTTTCTTTTTCCTGTCATACAAAAGTGACCTGTGGATAAATTTGCAGAGGCAGGATAGCGCTCGCCTCCCTAAGCACTGTCATTGTGCATTCATTAATATCTCCATATCTGACATGGCGGGGAAAATGGTTCTCAGTAAAAAAAAAAAAGGGCTCTTGTCGCGGTGGGTGACACTCCCTAACAGGCAATCAGAATGTCAGCTTCTGTGTGTGTGTGTGTGTGTGTGTGTGCGTGTGTGTGTGTGTGTGTGTGTAGGTGCGTGTGCGTGTGTGTGTGAGAACTGTGGTCTGGGCTGAGGTGTGGGTATTTATTCTCTGTCTATTGCCCTCTATTGACCCATGTAATGGAGAATTTTACAAGGGGAAGTGTTTGAAATATCCTTTGGATGTAGGTAATGTGTTCATTTTGCAAAAGTAACTCCCTTCGTCTTCTTCACTCTCTCTCTCTCTCTCTCTCTCTCTCTCTCTCTCTTTCACACACATGGTTGATGTTGGGAAATGCATTTATACAGTAAACCTGGAATATGTAAGTTTACAGTTAAATGCATATTATTTAATATTGATTTTTAACTGTATTTGGGCTGAGAACACTGAGATGACAAAAGTTACGTTTAAATGGAGCTGAACAGGTTAATATGGGAATGAAGAAAATGGTCGAGCCTGAGGGGGAAATGAGATGAGGTCCCTCAATAAATCGAACGTCAAGTCATTCATAATATAAAACCTTGAATTAAGCAAAAAAAAAAAATCTTGAATTAAGCCAAAAAATCTGCCAGTGGAACAAGTGAAAATTATCTTGGGAAGATTTCTTGAAATGAGATTTTCCAGCTCTACTGTCTAAAAATTTGTTCTTATATCTCACTGAAAAGTTCCTCTTTGGGTGATTATATCTTATTTTAAGTGTGATGAGACATTTTGACAAGAAATGAGAAAAATACACTTGGGAAGATTTTGATTTTTTTCCAGTGTATATAATAGAAACTCAAGTACAAAACTCCTGGGAATTCTTGTGCGCATTAACCACGCCCACTTCAAATTTCTGACCAATCACACAACAGTTGTCGAACACCACACGAGAAAAAAAAAAAAAGACGTCATTCCTTTTTCTCCAACTTCTGTTCTAAAAACTCTGTGTTTTTAGGTGGAAGCTTTAAATGGAAAAGAATGCACTCAGCAAAGCTACGGCAGGTAAACAAAACCAACACAAAGTTTACAGTCAGCCACTGTAGAGTCTAATGTATTCATCTCATGCAAATGACTGTTTAAATATACCAGGACACGACGCGTTAAGCTGGCATGAGTTTACCTTTTTGGCGATAGCAATTCAGTGGCGTCCCCGAACGAAAACAAATCTTCAAGCATATTTCACTACACAAACACATCATCCAGCTGAGAATAAACAGAAGGCCCACGCACGAACAAATATGCACAGGTTCCATGTTTATGTGGATTTTTCACCCACATAAGTAAATGCACAAGTAAAAATAAACACACCTACTATAATTACCCACGGCTCCTGCATGAAAAAAAGTTTCGACAAGCCGAGTCCTGCACGCATGCTCGGCTTCATCGCTTTGTTTACTGTGTCTGTTTATAGCAGGATGTGTGAATGTGCTTCAGCGAGGCAGCAGCCTTCATCTTGCCATTACTGCTGGGCTTTATATTGTTGCCAAAATCACAGGTGACAGGCCACTTTTCCCGAGCGCTCGACGCGAACCCTCCTCTCAGCTCACTCTGCAGGCGGAGCCATTTGACGGCGATAGCATCCGACACACACAGGTTTCATATATTCAGCCTGAGTATGAGATGGCAGAGGGAGAAAGGAAGGCAGTGAAAAGCTACCGTTATCACTATTAAGTGTCAAAGTCACCTTCACCCTGAGGCGCAGATCGCACTGAAAACACACAAAACACACACATTCATACGGAGCAAATAGCATGATTCATGAAATTGATGGATCAAGTCATGGATAGAGAATGTGTTATTGTGAAATCCACAGATCTGAACCAGCTGTTGTCATCTCAAACCCTCACTGAATGCTTCACAGTTTTTTGTTTTTTTTTTACTTAATCTTGGTGTTGAAATTGTAATAATTGTTTTAAATGTTCTACCTTTAGATTTCTGAAATACAGTATTTTGTCATGTTCTGACCATTTAAACCATAAGGTACCGTCTGGTTTCTTCAGCTGTCATTTGGGAAGAAAAAACTGCTGTTCAACTTAAAATAAAAAAAAAAAAAAAAAAAAAAAAAGGCATTTGACATTTATTATAATGATTATTAATAAAACCTGACGTGAAATTTTTAATCATTTTAATATTTCAGTGTGAATGTGATGTTCCATATGATGCAGTACTATACTATTGTGCATATGTGCACCCAGAAGTACACACAGTCTAAAACTGACTTCACATTAATGAATTATAACATCAAAACGCTCTTGTATATATTTATTAACCATAAAAATGCACGTAGATAATATCCTATAATAATACACATTAACATTTTGAGAGAATCCATTTCATTTTGCATAAGTACTTTTATTTTTTCACATTTTAAATTGTATTTGTAATAGTGTATTTCAACTTTTATTTTAGTACTGTGCTAAAATTCTGTACTTATCTGTACTTTGGGAAATGGCCTATCATATTTTACAAAAAAAAATAAATAAATAAAGACACAAAACAGTAGTTATATTACTTATATTTGAGCAGCGTGGATATTAAACATGAATATAAGAAAGTTCAATGTAAAATATTTAAGAAAAAATGCATTTTTCTTTGCCTCAGCTACTACGTCGTAGTTGAGGCATCTCTGTACTGCATCTCTACTAGTCGTAGAGATGCAGTACTGTAGTATTAGTGTACCCAGAAGTACACACAGTCTAAAACTGACTTAATATTGATTAATTATATCATCAAAACGCTCTTGTATATACTATTATTCATACAAATGTACTAAATACAGTTAAACACTTTGAGGAAATGTATTTAATTTTAGTAATTTTATTTTTTCGTATATTTTCTGATATTTTCTGTACTTTTCCAACTTTAGTACAGTACCTGTTTTTACTTTATTGTATGCTATTGTGAAATCCACACATCAACCGCATGTCGTCACAGCAAACACACTTTTAGCAATATATTTAAAAAAAATTGTAAAGTGAGAATCCTCTAAGACACAAAAGCAACTCTCACACAACGTAAGGGTCTTCATATATTTCTGTACCATATATCTGTCATCACTGTGCCACACTGTCAGCCCCTCAGGATCACACCTCACCTTTTTTTTTACATTATGGGACTTTTCAGCGTGAGATGATGTCAGCTGAACACCTGCCGAAAGCTCGGTTAGGATAACTCGGGAGTCTTATTATCAGGCGTATCTGAAATAGCGTTCTGTTGCCTCGGCTGTTGTTTTAATTAAGGGGTGTTGGGTTTCAGGCGGCGCAAAAAATAAGCTTTCACTTGAGGAAGAGATTTTGTTCTGATGATTCTTCTTTGTAGATGAAAATATCGCCCTCGCCTAAAAACAACAGAGGCAAAAAGTGGAAAGTTGATCACACAAATGACAACAATTGCTGCTGTTTGTTTTGTACTAAAGAAGAAAATGGGAGTGAATTGTATTAATTAAAAAACATAAGGAAGAACAAAAGTGAGGAAAAAAAGGACAGTGGAATGGTGATAACCTGCAGGAAGAGATAGACAGTAAAAACTAAAAGGTCACAGAAAAAAGAAAAAGTGATGAATGGTGAACATCGTGAGCTTAAAAAACAGTAGATGCATGAATAAAAGGATGAGGAACGGTAGTAGAGAGGTGGATGGAAAAGAATGGAAAGATGGAAACAGCCTGGAGAGGTGTGATGAATGGAAGCAGGATGGGATTTTGGAAAAGAAAAGATAAAGTCAAGAAGGAGAGATGACAGGAGAGATGGATGGAAGTATGAAGGGATGTAATTAAGACTGAAAGAGACGGATGACAAGAGGCGACGACCACTGCCGGAAACTGAAACCGGTCGGATGAAGTATAAAAGGTCCAACAAATCAGCTCCAATTGACTCCCATTATAAAAAAAACAAAAAACAAAAAAAAAAACCCTATTTATTCCTGGAGTCATTATGGTTTCATTTGCATTCTTTGGATCCTTGTGATTGTACTGGTGTTCTTTTCATTGTTATTAATGAGATTTTAGAACAACTGAGCAGCATTTACGCAACGACGAGTAATCAGATTACTGCAATAATCATATCAGATGTGTTTACATGAACATCAGAAATGCAACAAAGGAAAACTCTGGTTTAGATGTTTCAGTCCATTATCGGATTTCTTTTCGGAGTATGTACACTACTGTGCAAAAGTTTTCGGCGGCCTTTAGATTTACTGTTTTTGCAGCGTTGAAAGGAACACGCATATTTATTTCTCATTCTCTTTTCTTCAAATACAACAAGAAAATACAGGAAATACGTGCACAGCCTTAAACGATACACAAAAATGGAACTAAATGGGTTCTAAAGGTTAAAGTCAGTATTTAGCGTGACCCCTGACCCCATGAGAAGAAGCAGCAAAAACTGTTGGAAACATCTGGCATGTGTTGAATGAAACCTGGAATCCCAAATCAGAAAGTGAATGCCAAAAATTCACATTGTCTGAACAAAAGGATTAAAGACATGTTAAGGGTAAAAGGAAGGTCACACTAAATACGACCACTTTGGTTCATAGAAGCTGTTTTTTCCACTGAAACTTTAGTTTTCACTGCTGTACATACTACAGTAAAGTATGTGCAGGTTAGGAACAATATGAACGGTGGTCAGTGGTCCTGTGTGAACTGTGTTAGTACCTACACATATGATGTTTGTCTATTCAAATATAAGTTTACAAGTCAAGACAGTGGCTTCGTGGTTTGATGTAAAAATAGTAAAGTAACATCTAGATAGATGAATGGATGGATGGATGGATGGATGGATGGATGGATGGATAGATAGATAGATAGATAGATAGATAGATAGATAGATAGA
>JAPQRP010000024.1:29300393-29313744 GCA_037367295.1 Apogon hyalosoma | reverse complement strand
TAGATAGATAGATAGATAGATAGATAGATAGATAGATAGATAGATAGATAGATAGATAGATAGATAGATAGATAAACCACAGCAAACATGAGTAAAGACAAATATAACACAAGAGCAAACACTATACACTATAAATTAGAAGTATAAAAAGAAAAAAGATCTGGGTAGAATGTGGATAATAATGTGCTGAGATAGATCTGTAAGGTGCAAAACGGGTTGAAATATTCCAACCGGGAATGTGCAAATTGACATTTAAGTGCAAATGGATTTATGACCGTAGACCTCCGACAGAGGTGAGTTTATTCTACAGGTTTATGGAATGTGGCAGGAAAGGTTTCCTGAACCTGTCCGTTCGACTGCGGAGCCGCAGCGGTCTTTTCGAGAAGGTGCTCCGCTGTCTGTCCAGTGTCAGTGTGCGGTGGAGAGGCTGCTCATCATTGTCCAGGATGGAGGTCAGTTTATTAAGTGTCCTCCTCTCCACCACGGTCTCAAAACCGTCCAGCCTCAGACCCATGACAGAGCCAGCCTTCTAGATAACAGTAGCCAGTCTGTTGGTGTCCTGGCTCTGATGCTGCTGCCCCAACAAACAGCCGCAGAGAGGATGGCACTGGCCACAACAGACTGGGAAAAGATCTCCAACATCATGGTGCATACGTGGAGGATCTGAGCTTCCTCAGAGAATAGTCGGCTCATCCCCGTCTTGTACACAACCTGCATGTTGGATTTCCAGTCCAGTCTGTTGCTGATCACCACCCCCAGGTATTTACACTCCTCCACAGTCTCTCCTCTGATCCGTAGGGGCTGTGAAGGCATCCTCTTCTTCCTGAAGTCAATCTCCATCTCCCTCTCTAGCTTTGTGGACCTCATCTTTGGTCACAGGTGATTCATGTCATATTACATTTGGCTCTTTGAGGATGAAGTGAAAAAGAATTAAAAGATGTGAAAACCAGTAAACGTCTGGTCATGTTGATGCTGCAAAGAAAATTATAATGACGTCAACTCTGCGACTTTCAGGTTTCACGTTTCCCATGAAGTTGGAGTTAATTTTGTTTTCAGATACATTCCTATTTTTATTCCTGTTTATGCACATTAATAATTATGTTCAACCAGGTACAGTGATTACATACTGAGTTCCAGTTACACTTTATCAAGAATAAAGCACCTTGTCACAATCATTTCAATGAGAAGAGATAAAAAATATTTCATTCCAACTTCATGTACAGTGTATTTATATATTTTCATTGTGTGATAATTATTACTTCCTACTTAAATGAATCACGTACATGTTCATAAAAGCTCAGAGTTGAAAGTTATTATAGGTTTTTATATCAAAACACAGAAAAAGTGATTTTTTTCAGTAAAATACATCATTAACTGAACATGAAACAAGCCTCTACAACCACTGTCATTGGTCAGACTACATGGGTTTTTACTGGTGAGTCAGTGTTCAATACGAACATCAAAATGGGCCACATCTGATGCCCTTGAGAAGCTGAGAAACTAAATTTTTCCTGAGTTATTTAAATGTATTAATAGGAACAGCGATTGAAAAGTTATGAAACATTTTAGATCAGTAGATGCTTTTGGTCATTGATGCCTGTTGAATGTCACACATCAACCCCCTCCCTCTTGTTTGAATATGGTAATTTTTGATGGAACACAAACTCTAACAATCACTACGTCTAGGGAAAGGTCAAAGTAAGCGATCCAAGTTCTTAAAAAAAAAAAAAAAAGACAAATGCAGAAAAAAATAAGTTCTGGAAAGTAAAGTTGAAGTGTTATGGTAGACAGACAAAATTAACTATAGTTTGACTTTCCAAAAAAAAAAGTACCGGACTTAACTTATGTGTTCCCACTCTGCAGTTTAGCATAAAAAAAAAGACCCTGAGATTTTATTGATCGTGAAGGCAGCCCCGAGACAGACTGAAAACAAGAGATTGTCATGGAAAAAGGGAGATTCAGGAGGTGTGTCGCTTGTTGCAACTTTTTAAATCTGCCTCCTATTCGCTCAATTTCTTGAGACAGCCAAGGTAATTTAAATCGATTCTAAGTCCTTCAATTACAGACACACTGACAACAGTTTGGAGAGAGGGAAATGGATTTTTCTGCTCATCTGCGAGCCAAGGCCAGAGCAGAGGACCTCAGCAGCAGCAGCAGCAGATCGGATGGTATCCACAGCCTCGCCTCTTCCTTCACTGTTGACATTTTTACTCTCTCAAACACTGCGTTGCTTTTCCAACATAAAACCTGTCAGGAGCCATTTTTTATGATTTCGGTCTGGTGGTGAAACAATAATGGCAGCCGAGAGGTGGACTTTTTGTTTCATATTTCTGCGCACGAGAGGGGAGGAAAAAGAATGGGAAGCAAACAATTCAGTGCTTGGATGATCTTCTAAGGATGTGAACTGTTTTTAAATAAACCTTTCCACAATATATACGTAAGCACATCCACTCTGCACACACACATACGGATACAGCCGTGGACTAACATGCACACACATGCTCACATCCTTGTCCGTCCACTGCTGGGCAGACAGATACGCAAGCGGAAAATTGTAAATACTGAGCAACCCTTGTCCCTGAAAGATGAAGTACAATAGCTGAAGGCAATTCATACAGCTATTGCTTTTTTATGAACTAATATGTTCATAGTTGTTGCTTCTAAATTACTCAATAAATATCCAATACTTCCTGAGAGACGGCCTTGACCCTGTTGTGTGAAAGAATGCCTTTCCCAAGCAGCGACTCTCCCAACGCGCTTAAACACTGAAGGCAGCTTCATAAAGTGGCAATTACCGTTTTGACATCAATTCAGAGCCACATAAAAAAAAAAAAAAAAAAAAAAAACTGCTTCGTTTTGAGAAAGCAAAATGAACAATTACAAAGACAAATAACGTGAGCCACCGAGGGTGAAAAATAAAACTCCTCTGGCATAATAATTCAGCTTAATTAAAGGAGCAGCCCGTCTGAAAGGCCGTTTAAAACACTGCCCTCTTCTCTCACCTCAGGAGGTATTAGCCGAGTTAAAAGCAGGGGGATACATGATAGAAGTCTTCAGGCTGACCTCCAAAGCTTCTTTCCCCTCATCTATATTTATATGAAGGAGCGGCACTAATTTTGCCCAGTAAATCAGTGTGCACATTTCATTGTGACCTCTAGCTTGACACTGAATTAAACAATATCAGGGCCCGAGAAACCCGCTTTAACAAGCCTTAAATTCCTCCATCCAATCCATCAGCGGGGATATTTCTGACACACGGAGGGAAGAGCATGAAATAAGGCAATTATTGAACGCTTCAGCCCATTTCTACGGCTTGGCGGCCTGGCGCGGTGCTGCAAAGAGCCACACACCTCCGAGCGTGTGTCTTTAGATGACTTCTGCTGATAGAGACGCTAAAAATTAATACATTGCAAGTAAATTATCAGTCGTTAGGGCACAATTTCACATTATGTGTCTCTCGCTGTATTCTGCGTCAAGGTTGGCAGTTCATACATGTTATGCAGTTTCTAAGTGGAACAGAGCATGTGCAGAAGGGAACATGTGCATGGAACAACAATTGGCAGAGTTCATTGACTTCAGACTGACTCTTAATGTAATGTATCACAAATGCATGGGGTGTGCAAAAACTTTTTCCCACCACTGTAGCTGCTAATGTTTCTACAAAGTTTTAAGCACTTTTGTAATTTATTTTCTTATTTATTACTATTAATGTATTTTGCATCAAGGTTGGCAGTTCATGTTATGCTGTTTCTAACTACAGTCGCGGAAAAAATTATTAGACCATCAGAAGTCATCAGAAACAGTGGTTATGGAATTGAGTACTAACTTCTTGTGTGTATCATGTGACTAAAACAGACAGAAAATAAAACATGGAATGCCTAAAAGCACTGTTTTTGTCAGTACAGTGCCATAAATATTGATGTATGAACTGAAGTGATTTTGGTTATTATCAAGAAAAACATGGAAAATGGATAGATATCAGCTCTGAAATGAAACTACTATGAGCTATTTTTGTTCTTATCATTATATTTGTCCAAACAAATGGACCTTTAGTTGTACCAGGCATTAAAATGAACAAGAAACTGAGGAAAACAATGGTGGATTAATACTTTTTTCTACGACTGTATGTGGGCGCTTCTACAGAACTGGGTTTATTTTGGGATCTGGCAGCTTTTTTAACCCGATAAGAAAAGAGAAATTTAGACAGATTTCCCCTCAGGATGATCCTAATGATGAAAAAATTATACCCCTGCTCTGAGCCCTTCCAAAATTAATGAATTTTTAATAAAATACTGGGACCAAAAATAGGACCAAAATTTGGACAGTTAAAGCTACCAGGGTGTCAGTGCATTTGATCTGGAACACATGGCTTTAAATGGTCTGATATACCGCTATAAATAAAGACACTGTGCTAAATTTGATGATCCTAGTGGTTTTTCTAATCCAAACGTGGGTTTTTCATGAATTGCAGTCTCATTACAGGTTTTGCGCGTAACCCATCACGTCCACTTGTGTTACATGCGGAACCTACCCATTTAAACACAAATAAATCACGAGTGATTTTGCAACAGCAGTCATTTTTGTGAAACACTCTGCCTTGCATAATTAGTTCAATCCCGAAAATGTCCCTGAGAGAATAAAGAGATATTTGAAAAAACAGTAGCGTGTAATTTTTGTGTCCTTTTTACCATGTTACATGCAGATTTTTTGTATAAAAATATAAAAATGTGTTTTATCTGAAAAACAGTTTCTCTTTTGACTCAGTGAATATTTATTTTTTAAAATAGACCCATAGTGCTTCCAAACTTCCTTCATAACATTAGTCTACATCTGGTTTGAATTTTTAGCCCCTCTGTCCTGGTTTTAGGGACCAGTTTCCTAGAGGTGTCCATATAGAAAGCATTGTAGAAACTGCAGTAATTACCAGCGGACCCCTCATGGAATCCACTTGACTTTGTCTGATAAAAAAAAAAAAAAAAAACTCGTGTGTGCGAGGCCGGCTCCAGTCTGGAACAGAGACTCGAGTGTTTCTCTCTGGTGCATACAGGAGCAAAAAAAAGTGCTTTGTGTGTGTGTCTTTCATGGAGGTGGCAGTCGATCCTGTGTGTCTGGGCGTCCTCTCAGATTGCCTGACAGATAATCCATCACACAGTCAGTGTGTCTGACAGGAAGAGGTCTCAGTCAACTCTGGGTGTGTGTGCACGGCTCCGTAGGGCCTATAAAAGGACAGTCACTCCTCTCAAGTCTCCCCTGGGATGACGTCCTCTTGAGTTTCATTAGAACTCTGAAGGTGTGTGATTTGAGGGGTTGAAATGTGTGTGTATGTGTGTGTGTGCGTGTGCGTGTGTGTCTTACCAACTTGCGGAGCAGAACCAACACCGACAGCAGATTTGTGTGAATGGAATCCACCGTAAAATACCCGATATGCCATTAAAAAGATCTCCTTTAGGACATATTTCATGCATAAAGCATATATATGTGATTTTTTTTGTTTGTTTTTGAGAAGGTAATTATTTTACTGCACACAGCTATAACGTTAACATGCTAAACACAAAGATTAAAAGTCTTTGGTTGACATTAGATAACGGTGCCATTGCATTATTTTTGGATGAAATGATCTTAATCCCTGCATCAAAGACACATTAAAGTGGAAGTTAAATGTTCAGGGTTTCTGCAGGTATCAGTAAATCTCATTTAATGCTTTTTAATGCCACTTTAAACAAATTTAATGCCCATGCCTATCTGGAGATACAGTTTTATAAATAGTTTTATATATACATGATGATTTACTATGGACAGGCTTTAACCAGGTTCTGAATAGTTCCTCCTCTAATCACTTCTGCTGCAACTTGCATTTTCCCATTTTCCCCACATTTGCTAATATTCCCTCCACTCTTTTGCCACAGCATAAGCACACTCACAGCGTGTTGCATTCCAAGCATCTGGCGTTGTGACTTTGTGTATCGGCCATAAACAATAGACAATTAAAGGGTTCTGCCTGTCAGTCATCACACTACACTTCTGATCAAAATTATTAAATGTTTATAAAATCAAAATAAATTGTGACTAACAATGTTTTTTTCCATCAAGTGTATTTAATTTTTAATGCCTCTGCACAGCAAATGTAATGCTTTTTAATGCCATTTAAGGCCTCAATTTTCACAAAATCTATTTAATGACTTTTAATACTGTTTAATGACCTGCAGAAACCTGATGTTTGAGTTCAATGCATTATGCACAATACTATTGATAATGATACTATTGATACATTAATATTGAAGAGGAAGCCGTTAATAATGACTTGTTATTTTGAAGAAATTCCATATTTTAGATTAAAATCAAGTTTTAGCTTTTGAAGTATTATGATGAAATGAGAAATAAGTACCAATTTAACTTTTTTAATATAGAACATGAAAAATATGGGAATGATGAAACATTAAATTTTCGTTCCAATTTTATTCATCTCTTTTTTTTTTTTTTAAAGGAACCGTATTGCGCAAAAACATTTAATCTTCTATGACACTAACGCGTTACGTCCATCAGCCCACAGCAGAGATCAGTAATTAACACATGATGCTAAATAAGAAGATAAACATGTCATTTTTTCATTGCAAAAACACTGTTTTTAGTAATATTTCAGCAACTAAATTATTTTTTGCACTAGTTTCACTAGTTTTCGTCAAATGGCACTGGCACCTGAAAACCACCAGATCCACGTCTTCACTCAAAACCATGGTTTGAGGTAAAGTGTTTAGAGTTTTTAACTGTGAATATATGTAAACATTGATTATTCTTCTAAGTTTAAAAGTTGGAGTGAATTTCCTTTATTCCACTGAGTCTGAAAATAAAGCATGAACACGCACAGCATTGATTTCTAAAATATCTTTTTTTGAAATTTGTCTGGCTACCACAGGACATGGCCTTCCGGAAACTCTCACTAGTTTTCACAATTGAAACAACCTTTACCTTTTTCAAACTGAATTCAAAGTGGGTGTTTGTATCTGACCTTAATCTTTCAGACTTTATGTGCCTTGGACTAAACCTGACTTCTAAATAATGACTGGAAAAAGAATCCTAATAATGTGTTTATAAAATACCTAAAACCTTTAACAGTAACATTAGTAACGGTGGTAAAATACCTACTGTAAATTCATAGGTTTTATGGAGGCTGTTTTCCCCTTACCCAGGTGCTCGATAGCGTCCACTCAAGGACACACAACTGTACAAAGTCTCTCCCCATCTGACACTACATTTATTTTGCAGAGTGATGATTTTTACTTTCATATCTTGCCTTCCATTTACCTCTGTCTCTTTACCTTGGGGTATTCTGCTTTACAGTGAACAAAGAAAACAAGAAAATAACTTGGAAATATTCGTTTTTTTAATTTCTGAAATTATATACAGTTTTCACACTGTATCCAAGACATTCTGTCAGTATACATTCATTATAAAAGAAACAATTACAAGGTTTTCTTCTTCTTCTTTTCAACTCTGTATGAAACTATTGCTATGACTGAAGGAATTGACAAGATACGTTTACAAACCCATGTAGCCTTCATGTAGAAGCCACAGATCCAAGTGGCTTAGAATAAGTACAATTAAGACAGAATGTACAAAATGCACAGTGGCTAAATGCAGATATTTTGTCCACCTTAATGGAGACACAGATAAGGCATTGGATGGATTTGGATGAAGTTACTGACTGATATGCTGTGCTTCATTTTAGCCAAGTGCCAAAACTTCATCAGAATGGCTTCTCGTGATACAGCTGTTAAAAGAATGTCTAGATGGAAAATGCCTCATTCATATCAAATAATAACCCATAAAAATACCATGATATTAAGAAGAAAATCCACGTTTTGTCTTGAGTGGAATGCACAAAGTGTAAGACCTCCGTTTAATCTCTAACGGAGGTCACTCTCATAATGTTATGTGGAAAATTAATAATTGATTTATGTCTTATAAAAGGAACAGCTCGTTTATACTGCAGAGCAAAAGTGAGCTCTGGAAAGCCTTGAGATGATACACCACCTCAACCATCAGACCTATGAATTTTCAAACGGCATCAAAGTGTTGATTTGTAGCTAGTGTTGGAACATGTTCAGGATTTGAAGCAAAGGCCCGAAGTCTCAGCGGAGATGAGAAAAGGCTGACTGTGATCTGAGGCAGATATGAATACTCGTGATGGACAGAGAGAATGCAGTGAGACGGAGAGGTTTCTACTTTTTGATGGCGGCTACGGCTTTCTTGGCGGCGTCATCCAGGTTGTCTGCGGCCGTGATGGGCAGGCCGCTCTCAGTCAGAATCCTCTTCGCTTCATGGACGTTTGTCCCTAGGAAACACAGGAAAATACTGTTAGAATAAAAAAAAACAAAACAAAACCAAAAAAAACCATCCGACTTAACAAGCCTGAACCTGATCTGCCATCTGCGCTGATGTAAAAATCACACTGTGTGAAAGACGGAGTTCCTTCGGAGGGATCAAATCCACTCCGATGGCAGATGGATGCGGTTATGGGTGAACGCCGGCGAATCCAACCGCTGATCCCAGAGCAGATTTCACTGTGAACAAGGTCAGTGGGGCAAAAGGGCAATTTGTTTGTTTGCGCTTGTGTGTGCGGCGAGGTCAGGGGGAGCAGGTGCTGGGTGATATGGTGACACCCATGCCCCGGTAGACCCGCAACCAAGCAGAGACACACACACACACACTGGAGACGCCGTGCATGAGTCTTAGTCTAATGTTGTGAACCTGTGTGTGTGGGTGGGGCATAGTGGACGCGCAGACCCAGAGAGAAAGTGGGTGAAAAGGAAAAAAATAGATGCTGAAGGGTAAAAGAGCAAAAGGTCAAACAAAAGAGAAAAGCCATCACTGCTACAATAACACATGCCGTTCATGTGCCATTCGCTGATTTCACACATGACGACAGAAGAAAAACAACAGTAACCTTTTGCACAGCAGCAGCAAAGTGTTCCCCACTTCTCTCCATTCTTTCTCATTTTTAAATTTTTGGAAGATTTTGCGTCTTTCATCTTAAGATTACCATGCTCATGAAATGTTTGTTGATGATTAATTGGTGATTTCCCATTTTATGAATATAACATGAGACTATCAGTTAAATGACACAGTGAGGAAGAATTTACTGCCACTGAGTACTGGAACATACTGCAGATAAAATGTTGGTGATGCTCATTCTCTGCTCAATATCATATACTTAATGGCACAGATATAAAGTAGTGGAAAAAAGTTACGGAACACACGTAACATTTTTACACAATCTCAACTGTTATCACAAAATATTTGCGGAATAATCTTGTATGTGTTTCAAAAAGTGCGGCTGCATCAGACAGACTCAAACAAATGCAAATGATTTTTTTGTTTAATGTTAACAAACAAAAACAAGCGGTGCCAGGCACAACAAACCCTGCCCCTCGCATGTATTGCAACTTATTTTGGCATCAGTCCAGATGATATGCGTGTGTTGATGTCAGCATATCAATTGCCTCTATACATGTGCCACGTTTGACGTAAACTGAAACAAAATTGATGTTTTTCTAGATGTGAAATTTCGCCCATTGTAAGTAAATGGAATTATTTTTTTAATTCATAAAAAATTTGAACTTTGACCTACTTTTCCCAAAATGTAATCACATCTTTTCTGGGTCACTGGCAATCTATAAACCCAATCTGGTATGAATTCAACCTATAGTTTTACTGCTAAAGTGTTAACAAACAAAGAAACAAACTGAACCAAAAACAATACCCCTTGCCTCTCCTTCGGGGGGCAGGGTAATAACAAAACTAAATTCTTGATGTGTTTCATAATCAGCTAAAACATCGTTTTAACCTTGACAGAACAGAGCATGTGCAGAAGGAAGCATATGGTTTGGAGAATGCAACACTTGTCAGACTTCAATGACTTCAGAGTGATTCTTAATCTAATAGATCACAAATGCACGGGGTGTCCAAAAACTTTTTTCCACCACATTAGCTGCTAATGCTTTTACAAAGTTTTAAGTTCTTATATCATTTATTTTTTTATTGCTTCTGCATCGACAATAAAGGGTTAAACTGATACAGGAAATGTGCTTTTAAGAGGTGAAACCATAGTACTGAAATCTCCATGTGAAGCTAAATTCACTGGTTTTGAGTGTTTTGATTTATTGTTTGTTTAAATTTTACACTTCATAATCATCCTGTTGATTAAAGACTACGAAAAAATTGAAGAAAATCTAGAAATAAGCAGCAATTTAACCCTCCCCCCCCAAAAAAAAACCCCAAAAAACCAAAAAACTAGAATCTACTGAGCTTATTTTAGCTTTACAACATTCAACGTTCAGCTTTTAGTATCTATTGTAATCCTGCTCTTGTGTCTCACTTATTTCAGAAAGGTTTTCTTCAGCAAAAAAAAAAACTTAAAAAAAAAAATCGTCTTCTTCAGAAAAATACTTTTTTATTGTGGACATACTGTAGACCAGACTTGTGTGTTGATGTGTGAATGCTGTATATACACCTGACCTCGTGATCCTCAGACATTCAGTCTTATTCTATAAGACATTCGAGGACTTTCATGTCCTGAATTGTTGGACTTGTTTTAATCAATCAGATCTGAAATAAGGGCTATAAATATTATCTGTATTGGAAAAAAAAAAACCTGAAAAGCTTTTTATGACACTTTAAAAATGTCTCAGAAATACATCTCAGTTTGTTAATATGAATCTCTATTTACTTAACTATACCTTTGTATCAATCCTGTATTAAAGTTTTGCCTTCAAGCTGCTGAATTCATAACAATATTCAATACGACCTTTGCCTTTTCTATAGAGGAGGTTTCATCCTGAACCATCTTACTTCTACAACTTGACTGTAAGAAATCAATTGGTTGGTCAACAGAAAATTACTGTAAGAGCTGTGATACTTAACCCTTTAATCCCTGAGCCTAAAATCGTCCGCCTGGACTTTTTTTGACCATAAAAAGTTTACAAAATATGCTGTGAGTCCATTTGCCCATTTTTCCAGAGCACTTTTTTCCCAAGATCTTTCAAAATCTAGCATTTACAATTTACTGCATGTTATCATACTGCTAAAACAGCTTTTTCTCCAGCTTCTAGTACAGACGTGATTGAAATTGCCATCATGACCCAATAAAGTCTGTAAAACCCAATGTCTCAGGTTTCAGAAACGGTTGGAATTTTTTAAATTGCACAAACAGTGAAAGAGTTATAGCCATCCAAACCACAAATGTGCAGGGTGTGTCAGCCATGACACGTCAGGTTTTAAAGAGTTAAAGTCTGTTTTATTTGGCAAAAAAACATTCTGCTGGTTTCAGCATCTCATATGTCAATATTTACAGGTTCTTGACATATTCACCAGCTCAGGAAGTGCTGACAAATTAAACACCAAATGTGTAATCAAGAAATTAATCGATATGAAAAAAAAGCATGTACAGTAATAACGTACAGTCGTATAAATCTGTGATGTGTAACTCCCACTTGTGCTGATGTTATATTCACCCCGGTCATATCTGTGACGTAAAGTGGTTAACTGTAGGTGTGTGTGTGTGTGCATTTTCAGATGCTTACAGGTTGACCTTAGCGCTCCTGGCTGTCGTGTAATTAAGACCGTGTGATATGTGAATTCTCCGGAGGCCAGGCCACCCTGATCAATAGACCTTTCATGAGGAATTCTATTACCAGCGCCACTTAACGCCTAATATTTCATCTCTTTTGTCCAGCCAGATGATAAGTCATTCCAAACACATTTCTGCAGGCTCGCACTCCAAACAATCAATTCTGCAGTGTAATTAATTAGAATAAGAGCAGGAAGAGACCTTGTTCTGGTGCATAAACAAGGGATAGGATGTCCCAAGTCATTGTCTCGTCAAATAGCTTAGAATATTCTGTGTGTGTGTGTGTGTGTGTGTCCAGAGGTGAATATACAGTCACAGTGAGGAAACGGAGGGCTATGCTGCATACTTTACACTCAACAGACTGACCTGGGAACTTCATTGCAAGTGACGGAACCATATTATCATACTGTCAGGCTTATCCGTTAGATGATTAAAACAAAGTTGGTGCACAACAAACTTCAAACAACAGGAGATAAAACTCTGGGCGAAGCAGCCATATGTGCCAGCCGCAAATACATAATGCAACAGATATTCTGAAAAAACAAACAGACCTATGGAAGGTGTACATAGCACTGAAATAAAGTAAACAACACGTGCATTTTTGCTGTTTTTTCAATCTGTAAATATTCATGAGTTTTACTATTGTGTGCAGTATTGTCTACCTAAGGCTGGATATGTGTTTCCTGTGTTATACATGTAATGTGTGAGGGGAGAATTGCAAATCTATTGGAGTGAGAAGGAATCCACATACATTTACTTGGGTCTTTTCCTGCATACATGCGTGAGTGTGGGAGTGACTGCAGTTCCACTGTGAGCAGTAGGGAGCACTGATGGCTTGCAGCAGCAAAGCCAAGGACAGAGCTCAGCTGGAAACAGCACCACTAGGTGTGGGTGTGAATGCGTGTGTGTGTGTGTGCGTGTGTGTGGAGAGTATACTTCATATATATATGTGTGTTCACCTGCTGCCACTAGGTGCTGCCAGAGACCTACTCACTGCCTGGACTCCAAGACAGAGTGTACAGTAAAGTGAATGCACACAGACTTTGGATTCAGTCTGACCACATTTTATAGATTGTATTTTTTTTTGTTACTGTATGTTTGATTGATTGAGTGATTTATTCCAAATATGCAATGAAATTTAACCCTATAATCCCTAAGCTAGTCCGCCTGGACTTTTTTTTCTAAACTAAAAGGTTAGAAAATATGCTGTGAGTGAGTCCGTTTGCCAATTTTTCCAGACCCCCCCCAAATCTTTGAAAATCTAGCCAACAATTACAATTTACTGCTGTTATAATTCTGCTAAAATAACTTCTTCTCCAGCTTCTAGTACAGGCGTGAGTGAAAATACTGTAATGACCCAATAAAACTTATAAAGCGCAATGTCTCTGGTTTCAGAAACTGTTGGAGTTTTTCTAATGGCACAAACAGTGAAAGAGTTACAGCCATACAAACTACCTATGTGTGTCATCGCTGACACACCCTGACAGTGATGACACATGATGACATCAGGTTTTAAAGAGTTAACATATGTGAACAAGTAAAACATAAATAATAATACACAAATAAACAATCAAGACAACCTTAGACAGAAGAACAGAACAATAGTTTCATTTACATGCCTGAAAAGGGGTGGGAAGAAGTGCAACTTATTTAATCCCGCCCCTTCTCCATAAAATATTAATAATATATATATTTATCTCCCTCTTCCTTTTACATTATTCTTGT
>JAPQRP010000024.1:29279340-29291021 GCA_037367295.1 Apogon hyalosoma | reverse complement strand
AAACTCCACACAGAAAGGTCCCACCGACTGGTGTTGGAATCGAACCCAGGACCTTCTCGCTGTGAGGCACGAGTGCTCAAATTCTCCATGTTAAACTTATGAATCATCCTGTTCCTGTAGTAGAAAAGAGCTAAATACAGAGAGAAAAAAATAACAATAGCAAACATCTGGAAAACTTCAGCCTCTTCAACATACTGTCTCAAGGCAAACAACTGCTAAACTTCTTTTTTATAGTTATAAGGCCAGTGTCATTATGCAGCATCATGAAATCCTCATTAAGGTCAAGTTCTTTCAGGCAAGATGATGATCAATGGTCCGAAAGGCGGAGAACAATGATGCACAGTGTGTATTATGTCAGTGTGGGAGTGTTCATGGGGATAAGCTTCCTAATAAGGTCAGAAAGGCTAAATCTGCAAGTGTGTGCATGTCTACATTTAGCATTTTCTCACCTTCGAGCCTGACCACTAGAGGCACCTTCAGCTCTAGCTCTCGACAGGCCTTGGTGATGCCATTGGCGATGATGGCGCAGTTCACGATTCCTCCAAAGATGTTGACCAGGATGGCTTCAACCTGATACAGAGGAGAATGAGAAGAGAAAGGTTAATAGATTTGTCAAATAAAGATGGGAATGTGCTTTACCGCATTAGTGAAAAACAACTTCAGATTTCACCCGTAAGGACACGTTTAGTAATACAGCCTTACATGAAGTTTGTGTTGAGTCACGCACCCCTGGGCTACACACCCGAGTGCTATAAAACACTGTCACTGTAGACAGAATAAAGCGATATGTATTGCGGTGGATAAAGAAGCCAGCAGGCAACACCGTGGCCAAATAATACAGCAATATCTCAGTGGGAAGTAGAATGACAAATAACAGAAACTCCCTGCTATGCATCATATCTAAGCTTTTAAAACTGATTTACATGTATGTCTTAAAAAGTTCTACTTAACCCTTTATAGGGCACTCATAGAAATACTCTGAAATTCAAATTTTCAATCTTAGTGTGTTATTGCATAACATAACAAGACTTTATTACTTTTGTAAAAAAAAAAAAAAAATAAAATAAATAAATAAATATATATATATATATACATAGTCTGTAGAAACTCAAGATCAATGAAGTTACCATATTTGGTTCCTTGCCCATAAGTGGCAAAAAAAGAGAAAAAAAAATCCAAGAAGTATATATGAAAAATACAAGAAAAACATATGAAATGTGAAAGGAACATGTATTTAGAACATTACAACATAAGTGCTGATCCAGGCCCCTGTCCACATCCACATTATCTCTTTGAACATCATTCCTTACATTAGTACCATTACTTCATGGTACCTAACAAAGCAGGTCCACTCACTGTTCATGCAGAGGTGGACCTTACAGACCCTGTAGACCACATTGGACCTGAAACTGGTGACTCACTGTCCTCACTGTAACTGTCACTGTCTTGCAATGTATGTGGAAACTGCCAAAAATAGTCACTTGCCCGATAAAGGGTTAATAAAAGGGAAAAAAAATAGAACTCACTTCACACCGATCAAACAGTCACTTTTACCCTTCCAACGTACCACGTGAGTTTTTCCTTCAGCTTCACTGTACCTCAACTATTTTGTTGCTGCTTTCATAGATTTCTTCATCTTCCTCAGAAAATGATCATAAAGCTGATATCAGTAAGTGGTGAAGCAAGGCAGCTAGTGCGTGAATGTGTTTGTGTGTATGAGCCCGATTACACTAACAATCTAGCCGCTTGGTAATTACCCTGGCTAGCTCACTGGAAAAGTAGACTGAGAGTACACAGGATTAATCCTCCATGTTTGTTTATAATCACTGCTAATCTGTTAGCGCCGATTTGGATGAGTAGCTTTCGGGGGTGTGAGTGTATGTTGTGAGTGTCTGTTGTCAATGTGTATGTTTTCAGTGTGTGGTAATGATGTTTACAGGGAGAGAAGATCAAGGACTTGGATAGCTATCAGAGCGACAGTCATGGCATTGTCCTCTACATGGTATCCAAATGAGCATCTCCTTAGAAACGGCAGAGAACCACACAAGACCAAGAGACGCTCCAAAACAAACACAGATGTAAGCAGTAGTACAATCGACTGAGACGCCAAGCAACGAAACTGAGCAAGCTGTTAGGTCACTATGGAGAAGTGTTTTATGCCAACTGAGGACATCATGCATTGATAAGCGTTGGAATGCAAATGCACACACACACAAAAGAAGATGCACTCAAACTCTGACTGAATTGGTCTCACTTTGATGTTCGAATAAAAAAGAAAAACATCACATCTTTGACTACCTCAGTGGTAAGGATACATTATTACATGTTCAAGGAAAAAAGCACTTTTCAATGCCAAGATACATGGGACACAGTTTCTTTTACTCATTGTTCACTTTCCAGAGAAATGAAGTTAAAGGGCTTTTTTTTTTAACCTCAAGTTAAGTACTTATCCACCAGTGTACAAGGCTGAAGTTAAGTGAAACATAAATGATGGCTATATATTTTCTGTGGTAACACTGCATGCACACCCCTCTTGTTACAGTAAAACTTCTGCACTAAATGAAGAAATTCACTAGAAGTACCATTATCAAACTACCTCCTAGTCAATCAATGCATAGTTTTGTGGAAGCCACTGTTTAGGGAAATGTATGCCCCACCTCCCAAAAAGAAAAAAATCCACACATAAAGAAAACAGAGTCTCTAGTATGTAGACATGCAAAGGTATATTGTACACAAAATATACTGCAGTATAAAATAACTACTAACTATTTCCCTTCAATACTGTGCCCATGGTGTAAATATATATGACGAGAGGTCATGTTAAACAAATATTCTCCATCTTTGATAGACTTTTTCTTTTAACAGATTAGAGCAGAGTGCAGGAAAAGCTAAATAATTCATGTTAACTTTAAACTTTTATTGACCCAGAAGTTTAATTTCAGTTGACCTTGCAGTCATCACATATGCAGGTTACGAGTGGGATCGAAGAAGAGAAACATAGGATGGAGCAGAGCACAAAGCACGCAGGTATAACTAATGCAACACATGAGAGACATTAAACTGTGTTTTCAGAGTTATTTGTGTTGGACTCTGGACTGTTACTGACGTGTGAGTTTGAGACGAAGACTGTGTTACTGCGAAGATCTTGTATGATCTTTCTTTTTTTTTTTTACAAAACTTGGTAGTAGCTCTTCTTCTACACACAGAGGTATTCCAGTCTTGTATGTAGTGTTGTATACAAGCATCTCCCACACAGAAGCCCATGGTAAATGTGTTTAATTAAAAGTGGGGTTAAAAAATACTGTAAAATACCATATATTCTCATTAACACTATCACTACTGTACTGTAGCGGCTTCTTCTGCTTTTCTGGATCCAGGTCGCGGGGGCAGCAACCTCAGCAAAGGAGCCCAGACAGCCCTCTCCCCAGCCACGTCCACCAGTTCTTCTGGTGGAATCCAGAGGCGTTCCCAGGCCAGCCGAGAGATATAATCCCTCCAGCGTGCCCTGGGTCGGGCCTGAGGTCTCCTCCCAGATGGACACGCCCAAAACACCTCCCCAGGGAGGCGTTCAGGAGTCATCCTCACTAGATGCCTGAACCACCTCAATTGGCTCCTCTCAATGTGGAGGAGCAGTGGCTCTACTCCCTCCCAGATTTCCGAGCTCCTCTCCCTATCCGTAAGGCTGAGCCACCCAGAGAAGGAAACTAATTCCAGCCAGTTGTACTCGTGACCTCATTCTTTTGGTCATTACCCAGAGCTCATGACCATAGGTGAGGGTCGAAACGTAGATCGACCAATAAATTAAGAGCGTCCCCTTCTGGCTTAGCTCCCTCTTCATCACAATGGACTGGTTTAGCGTCCACATCACTGCAGACGCCTCCTTGATCCACCTGTCGATCTCCCGCTCCATCCTACCCTCACTTGTGAAAAAGATCCCAAGATACTTAAACTCCCTGACCCAGTGTGGGCCCCCCACCCTTTTCCGGCTGAGGACCAGGGCCTCAGACTTGGAGGTGCTGATCTTCATCCCAGCTGCTTCACACTCGGCTGCGAGGAGGTCGCTGCTCGATGAAGCTAAGAGGACCACATCATCTGCAAAAAAAAGGCATTGTTCCTCCTTGATCTGTATATCTGTGATTGTCAGGTAACTAACAAGACTGTGAAAAGCTGTTTGATTTTGCCCATTCACATCAGAAAAGGTGAGCGGTTTCTTAAGTGGTTTACCAAAAGATATATGGAATGGTCTGGGGGATCTGCTCCCCCAGTGAATCGATGACAAATGACATGATGGACAATGAGGATGGATGAATGACAAACAAAATCAAAAGGAGCCACTCTTCACATAATGCTCAGTTTTAGCAAGTTTGGTTAAAAAAACAACACGTGGTTCAGAAAATGAATGAATGGTTAAAAAAAAAATGTTGAATGTTTTTTCCAGTTATTCTCTGGAAACTTAAAAACAGATTCACATTTATTCTAGTCCCTGCTTGGGGTTCTCAGATAACTAAACAACAAAAAAAAACTGTAATGAAACTGTATCAAGCTTCATGCTGATCGTTATATCCCCCACATTATATGATGTGGGATAACATTGGAGAGATCAGTAGAGTGAAAAGGCAGAATGATAGAGAGAAGTTAGTTAGTTGGTTGGGCTCAGTTCTCCATTGATCCAAGAGAAAATTGTGGGCTGAAAAAGTGGGTTTGTGCCACAAAACAGAGTCAGTTAAAAAAGTTCTGCAGGAAAAATGGGTAGAAAACTATGTGTAACCTGTTGAAAGTTACCTGAAGCACTTTAAATACACAAATCTAAAGCAATGCCAATAAATATTATATAACATATATTACACTGTACAACAATGTGTGTATTCCTCTGAGAACGTGATGAAATACAAAATGTCTCTGCTATTCTGAAACTATCAGATGGAACAGAGATGTTTTGAAGCAGTATATTTACTAAGATAAAAATGATCAAATAGAACAGGTTGGAGTGATTGCAGTATGTATGTATGCATGTATGTATGTACACTCACAAACACATAAATGTGTATATTTTATGCAAAGTAAAACAAAAAAAAAAAAGAAAAAAAAAATCAAAGCAGAACAGAGTGAATATACAGGGTTTGTTTCTTTAATGCATGCATCACAAGTCATCCAGCACAGGTAAAATGCATTGTCTGTGGTACACAATCTATTCTGCTCTGAGGGTTTATACAAATCCCTCTCATATAAGCGCACAACAAAATACACCCCACAGTGCCCACTGGGGGGCAGCAGAGATTTAGATGCACTTTACTGCCTCACTAGGGAAAGTCTCTATTCTCCCCCTATCTGCAGCCCATTTTTCAACTCTGTCTCTATTGGGAAGAACCATATTTCTTCCATTCATGCGTCTCCTATTGACACCCATGTATATTAATGATACATAAGACATGATTTATGTTTCTTGGCACAGAAGTAAATGCAGTTTATAGAAATATGGATATAGCAAGGACTGAGTTGCACTTTGCTGAAAGTTAGTCTTTTGTAATTCCTCTGGTTTTGTGTTACATGCAATTACACAACCTAAGGGATAAGGTTTCACCAGAGTAAACATGTTGAAACAAAATAATCCTAACACACGTCCAGAGGCAATTACATCACTGTCCTTTGTTAATTATGGACTAAAATTTGATTAAGAGCAAATTAGCTTACAATACATCATTATTATTCAGCAAACTCTTTTTCTATACAAAGCTCCAAGAGTAAAATGATAACAGATTGGTCAAAGAGGTGAGATAAATTTAGGATCTTTTTTTTTTTTTTTTTGGTTTTTAATGCCCTCTCCAATCAAAAGTCCATCTCTGCAGTACTCAGCTCCATTCAGGCTTTCAGCGTCTCAGAAATCCTGCCTAAAGGTATGAAATAGCCTTGCACCCTCCAATCCGCCTAAAATCTCCAACATCAAACTCAGTAGACTTTTACCTCCAGTCGCAGAACCAAGTACAGCCTCTTTCCTTAAAGGTATTCATTTCAGGTAAGCTAACTTGGCAGCAGGGTGAATTTCTTTCATCAGAGCTCAGCATAAAGGCACCAGCTATAATGTGGCAGCTCGCTCTTTTCAGAGGATTTTTGTGTGTTCTTTCAGACAGCGATACTGCAAGAGCCGGTGCCTTCTACCTGTGCGCTAGTGAAATGATTCCGATTTAACAAAATACGATCATTGCTGCTGGCATTACGATACCCTGCCAAGACTTTTTTACGTCAAAGTCAAAAAAAGCCTTCACATTAGAAACAGGCTTTTCTGCCTGCTATTATACACCCCACCAACTGCATTTAGGACAAGAAAGAAATGTAACCCAGGCAATCTGACATGCTCACATGACCCAGTATAGTCCTCCAGTCTGTGTGTTTTCATGAAAGGTTTCTCAGATTCATGTTTGACTAAATATGTTGGTGTGATTGATTATGGGCACCAGTCAATTTTGCTGTCAAAATATCCACTAATTGCCATTAATAAGGACTAAAAAATTGATGACAACACTGAAAATCTTATGACTGAAAGACTTCATGTTGGTTGCATGGACTAATAAGCATCAACAAATACGAAGTACTTCTCTCCTTCAAGTTTCAACCCGGGGGAAATAAAAGCATTGTATTCCTTCTCCTTCTGCAAGCTTCCTTTTCACGAGTTGTTCGTGCATGTGAATTATCACTGAAATACACATTTTCATGCCCATACCCCTGTTAAGCGCTGCTAATCTCTCTGCAGGAAAGAAAGAAAAGGGAAAGCATCTTGTTTCCTTTGTTACCAGCAAGCAGATAGGGGTGGAAAAAGGAAGGGTTGGAGATGGGTGTGTGTCTCTCTGTGGCCTATTAAGGGCTATTGTTCTGTCTTATCTACTGCAGACAGCCTGTACAGTCACCGCCTGCTTTGGCAGGCCTTGTTTATTTGTTTTCGATCTGCCGGGGGCCCACCACTCAGCCCTGGGGCCACAGGTTAACATGCAGAGCTTTCAAATTAAAGCAACCCTGCTGGCTCTAATCACACATCTTGGAATAGAGATCTAATGTTGGCAATCTTGGGAGTCCATATTTAGTAATCCACTGGCAAATTCAATTTCTTTCTTTTTTTTTTTTTTTTTAAAATCCTTTAAATATTTAGTTTGTTCTTGCTGTCACAGCTTGTATCCCAGTCACAAAATATCCCTTAGTTACTCACCATTAACTTTAGGTGAAGGGCCCACCCAAGCAGGTGTGATAGCTACAAATATATGAAGTTGCAACAAACAATAGAATTATTGAACTGACTATACTGCTGCCCACACAGAGACAAAGCTCTGGTGGTGCCACATTACCGCTGCAGAGTATCACTAAAATGGGACTAAATATGACAAAAATAAGAAAAGGAAACCTTGTCAACACAAATCAACAATCTCCTGCCTTCTTATAAAAAATAATGGTATACATACACATCTACTACAACACAGCATTTGAACTTTAGACACAGCCAACCATTTCTGAAAAGTCATTTCATTCCTTGAAAGTGCTCACACTGTGTAATTGTACCTCAGTTCACAGCTGAATGAGGAAACTGTGTTGTAAAAGAGGGAGGAAGATTTCATGAGTAGGAGGCTTGAAATGAACAACACAAACCATGTAATAAAGATGTTCATATTCATTCTGTATGGAACGTTTACTACTTTGAGCATCTTTTTCGTCAAACTGAGAAGCTATTTTGCCTGTGCAAATCTATTCTTAGTGAGACTACAGAACAAGAAAGGGAGGAAGACACAAAGACAGACTGAGGGAAAACAGGGTCTTGAAGTCAGAGAGTGAGGCGAAGTGAAACAGATGGAAGAAGAGAGATGGAGAAGAAAAGCGACGGAGAGAGGTGATGGGAAATGGTGCGGGCCCTAGCTTCTATTGTAGGCTAGGATTGGCCCTGGCAAGGGGGGATAAGAGGGAAATAATTATCCGGCCTGCTGAAGCATGACAGCCCCTTCTTGGGGCTGCGGAGAGACAGACTGAGCATTATGTCAAAGATTGGCCATGTCACCAACGGAGACACCTCTTGACAGACAGTGGCATCTGAAGTTTCACTTGACAGTAAAAAAAACCCTCACCAACAGGCAGCTGGCTACCTGCCTGATCGATGCCCAGTGGAGACCAGGTTTCACCTGGGGGACGTACAGATGTAATCACAGAACTCAGTCTACCATCTCTAAACCCTTTGATTAGTTCCGGTTTACACGTCCCATTGATATGTTTAAGCCTTTCAACCAATTTCAGTACATTCAAATATATGATCCAGCTTCACGTATTTGTTTTGGGCAAGCAGCCAGATTTCCACAAGTGGCAAATTTACTGATTTCTTATGTGTTTCCTTTAACTTAAACCAGAAATCATGCATAGACACGCACTCATCTTCAGAGTGTTCCTGCTTTGAAAGAATCGTACCATTTTAGTGCCTGAGTCTGTGCGCTCTGCATCAATGCATCTCTCTCACATTTATGCACACCCTTGAATCTTCTCAGATCTGCAATAGCCAAGAGTCCTTTATGAGCCACTTCCATCCCCCCCTCTGACTCCATTTTTCTTTGCAGGCCAAAGAATAGAAACCAGTCAGGGCAGAAATGGCTTCGCTTCCAGCCAAAAGTGGTTAGTGTGATAAGGGGCGAATCTAGCCGGACCCATGTGACTGAAGAAAGACCTCTGGCCACAACAGCCGTAAGGTTTGCCATCTTTTTAAAGTAAACAGCAAGATCACAGACAGAGGCCTTGTGGCAAGCATTTGGCCCTATCCTCCATCATATAAAAAGGGGTGTTCTATGAGTTAAGGCTGTTTGTGTAGCTTTGTATCACATACAATGGTTCGATTGGCTAAGAGCAGCCTCAAAAAGGACACTCCAGACAAGTTCTCTGACAAGGAAAAAATGAAAATGGAGTAAGTCAGGATAAAATCTTTCGGTAACAGAAAAGATATCAGTGGATGGGGTAATATAGAATGGTGCAATGAATCAAGTCAGGTAGGGTAGCATGGTTGAATTGGGGGCAGGTTAGTGTGACATTGACCCTAAATAGAATTCCTCTGTGTTTAAATTGCTACATACAATGTGCAGCTGGAAAGTGCTAAAATATTCATCTTCTTGTGCAAGTTTCACTTTCTGAGCTACTAATAGTGATCATTAACAGATGAAGTTGAATAGAGTTGTGTATATGTTGTGTCAAACTGTCAAAAAATGACAATGTCGTATGAAAATATGTTGTGTTTTGTGGGGTTAGGAGGGTTATTTACTCCTGATTTCATCCATATTTGCCATTTTGTCCTCTTCTTTTAGGCTTTTACTATACAAAATATATAAATATGTAAGGGGTATTACTTTAGAGACTTGTATAGTATTACGTCATAGCCTTCCTGTGCTTAATATCTTAAGAGTGTGTTTGCTATGTGCTTTTTATTACTCAAAACTGTTACGCTGTGAAGGTTTGTATAAAAGTTGCTATTTGTAAGGTCACTGCTCTTTGTAGGATCAAAGTTCTGTTGCAGGTTTTATGTTTGACAATGTATAGTGCATTGTAATACTTCCCAAAAGTGTTCTAGTAGATTGATATGTAAAGGCTGCAAGGCCCAAAATAAGACCATCTGAACACAGGGGATAACTGTGCTGACCTCTAATACTGTTGCCATGTGTGGGATGGTCATGCACCTCCTAAGTTTCTGTGCTTTTTTTGTTCAACAGATACTGCATCCTCCTCACTGTTAGGTAACAGGACCATAAGCACTTTGTTAAGCAGTTACAGGAAATGCAATCACATTTGCCACTTCATAAAAAGTAGGACAAAGAGCTCCTACACCATGCACACTGCAGTAGTGCATTAACGCTGTTCAAATTCCCATCAATGTGTCAACGTGGACCGACATTTTTCCAGGCCACAGTTCTACTTTCCTAATTACATTTCTTTTGCCCATGTGCTTAGAGATTACATATCACCACTGTTATGGTTTTATCATTATGAGCCTACATCAGCCTCAAATGCCCTCTGAGTTTTTTTTTTTTTAATGCACTGCAAAATGTATGAAGTTATTCCACACAAAAACTCACTCTGTCAGCTGAGCAACTGATCAGACACAACATTACAAGGTGTTAAAATAAGTGCAACTTATGCAATCCTATAGTCATCTAGAACCATTGTATGTGAGTCATTATATATATATGACTAGATATATGGACACCTTTCATCTCGACACAGTTTGAATTCAAGCGCAACTGTTTGCTGCCTCAGGCCATTATGAATATGTTTGCAAAGATGTATTTGTGGTGTAGTTCATCTTGCCTGCACTGCTGCCTTACACTTTTAACTCAAGCATTTCATCATACTACTTAGGTAAAATACAGCGGTAAAAGCCATTACCTTAATATTTCCCAAAATATGAATATTTCACATCCATGAAAAATTTAGATTTTGATGTCAGTGCTGGTTAGTGATAGTGTGTATGTGCATGTATTTGTGTTTTGTAATGCACTTGTGGCATCAAAAAGTCTGAAAATTCACTTTGAAGGTCAGCTGTGCTGTGCTGTGCTGAGCTCCGCTCCGCTCCAGAGCTTTTAACTAACTGGGAAAGTTTGGTGTCACACTAATGTATTTACTGAGTACCTTGAGAAAAGTTCTGAAGAAATAAATCCTGCAGAATACACAAACGCCACATTGCATTCCTTTACTCTTTTACCATCCTGGGAGATTAAGTAGTAAGGGTAAAGCAGAAAGGTAGGAATATATTAAGGAAAGATTTCAGTAGCAGTTATAAGAGTGTGTGACTATTTTCTTAATGATCATCTAGACAACACTGATAACTGGTCATATAATGAAAATAAATAATCATTAAAGGTAGAGTTGAGTTGTCTTCACATATCACATAACTGCCACTGTATGTTATATATTGTTTTGTAAGTTAAAATGCCTCATTCAAGTGCTTTTGACTTCTACTGAGAAATAGAATACTGATCATCTCATGTTATATAGTACAGTTTAACCCTTTATATAACACTCATATAAATATTCTGAAATTTAACTTTTCAACCTTAGTGTGTTATTAGAGGACATAGTAAGACTTAATTTTTTTGTGAAAATTTTCAAACATTTTTACTGTCATGTAAAAAAATCAAGGTCAATGAAGTTACTGTATTTGGTTCATATTTGGTAAGCGGCAAAAAAAAAAAAAAAGTGCTGCCAGGCACAACAAACCCCGCCTCTCACATGTATTTCACCCATTACAAGTAAGCGGGAAGAATTAAAAAAAAAAAACAAAACATCATAATAAATGTGAACTTTGACCTACCTTTCCTAAAATGTAAGGAGATGTATTCTGGGTCATTGGCAATCTATAAAGCCAGTTTGGTATGAATTGAACCAACAGTTTTGCCGCTAAAGTGTTAACAAACAAACAACCTGAACCAAAAACAATACCCCTTGCCTCCCCTTCAGGGTCAGGGTAAAAATTTAAGAAATATATATATAAAAAAAATACAAGAATAACACATGTAAGGTGAAATGAACATGTATTTTAGAACATTAGAACATCGCTTTTAGAACATTACAACAACATAAGTGCTGATCCAGACCCCTGTCCACATCCACATTCTTCCTTTGAACATCATTCCTTACATTAGTACCATTACTTCATGGTACCTAACAAAGCAGGT
>JAPQRP010000024.1:29259217-29269244 GCA_037367295.1 Apogon hyalosoma | reverse complement strand
TAAACATAAATGTATTTGAGAAAGCTCATTCAGCTACACCAATGGTATAAAAGAAGTAATAATTTCAAACACCAGAGCCTGTTTGGTGTTTGCTAGATGTTTTCTGAGCAGTTAAGATTTTTCTTAAAAGAAATCTTTATTTTTTTCCACTCTTGTAGAGGGAACATCATGTAAAGCAAAGCACTGAAGCTGCCCTTGCTGTATTATACTAAAGTTGCTATGTACACAGGTGGATAGGAAAGACAAAGTGATGGAAAGCCTGTGACCTCGCAGAAACCCAGGGACCTGCAACAAGAGTGAATGGGGCAAAAGGGCTGTCGTGGGAGATCTGGGTTTGACCAAAATGAGAAGGTTAATGTGAGCTGTTCTGAGCGTAGGACTTTGTTGGAAGAGACGAAAGCCTGAAAGCATGTAATCTAAAGATAGGACTAAGTAAACAAAGGCTTCCATACAGGCATACAAAATACCGCAGATCAAATATGCGACTGAAAAACAACAAATATTCCACCTAGTCTTATAATGGCCCATCTGTCCTCAGTGCTGGTTGAAAACAGCATCAATGCTCACTTTCATCTATATACCAAAGTAATATCCTCTTTATCTGACCTTACTCTGAGCAATATTAGACGCCATTTCAGAGTATCAGACTAGTTCCTGTACTGGCAGAGATTTCTGTAGTCCTCATAAATATATGAGCATTCAGCCCAGATTTTCTGTTTTTTATTATATTTGTCTGCTCATTGTTTTAAAAAGCTGCTGTATGTGCTCCTACAGTACATTTCCCTTTTCACAGAATGTAACAGATTTGCATTGAAATTACAAATATGCAATCTCTCTAATGTTTGCAACATTTAGCTGCAGATTTCTGTCTCTCTTTATGTTATGCATTTCAGCTTTTGCCAGCAGTGTTGGGACTGTTCAAAGGATTCAATTCATAAATTCATTTAAAAAAAAAAAAGGTCTTGAATGTTGTTAAATGGCACATCAATAATGTCAGATGGGACCTTAATGATTAACAATGATCTATTCAGTTGTTCCCCAAAGGACAACAATCCTCCAGTGAAATGTTGTGTCATTTTCTGTCTTTAATAATGGTATAATAATCTCATACTAATCTTCTACTAATACGTAAGATTAATTAGCTTCAGAATGGATTTTTCTCTGTGTCTACTAATGTACATTGGCGTTGGTACATTAATGCCGTTATTAAATGCATCTCTGTGAATTTAGTGCCTTTCAATCTGACTCCACTTAATGATGTGTGGTGCCTCATGAAGGAATGCAGCCAAAGAGGGATGGAAAATATGCATTTTTAAAGCTTTGACATATTGATAGTTTGTGGGCCATAATTTGCAACTCTGCTAATTAATTCACAGCAACATTCGATAGCTCTTACTGTGACTGATCTGTGTTTCAATGTCGTAGGACTAACCTCAATGTCATAGGACGAACCCTGACAAGCAAATTCAAAAAATATCCCCCACATTAATAGCCTTATAGGACAGGAAAGGGCACAGTGTTTGTGGTGTTGGTACATGGCTCAGAGAGCACAAATGATCTCATCAACTGGGTGTTTGAGTGGTCTCACGTAATCCCCCAGCATGTGAACACATAAGCACCAGGGGAGCGTGAAATGAGGGAGGTCTGACAGTCACACTTCCACTGCAATGTCTCTCGGCACTGGACATGGTTGTCTCTGATGGTGATACTCCCCCATGTCTTGGAACATGGACAGATGGAGATGGAGAACTGGATTGGTGGCAAAGGGTGGAGCGATGGCAGATGGTTTGGATGGAAAAAATCTCCATTTATAGGACACAGAAGAGGAGAGAAATGCAGTTTGTAATGACAACATTGGCTAGAAACAGCCTGCCACATATAATTTGAAGCATTATGGTGAGTTCATGATCCATGACTATGTTGAAACCATGTGTGAAGAGTAAACACAACACAGCCTCTGCTAACATGGCGTTACATTTTTAGCTGGAGCGATTCATGTTTTAGCGGTGCTGCCAAAAATTATGGTTTGAGTTCAATTTAATTTGTCTCTCGGATAACTGTGAGATGTTAAATGCATGCTAATGGATGCAAAGTCTAACGTGCAGGTCTTTACTGACCGGCTTCTGTGGTGCAACTCAGGAGAATTGCCTGAAACCTGGAGTGTTGATCATTATTGTAATGATTCTGCTTTTGTAGCACAGTTGTGAAAAAATGTAGCTAGGATACATTAACTACCAATGAAGATCATCTCTGTTTCATACCTCAGTATAACTTGATAGATGTACCAACAGAGTCATCAGTAAAACTGGAGTTCACATCATGACAACTGCAAGCTTTTAGGTTTATGCAGAAAAAGTACTTAAAAATAATATAGATAAAAAACAACCCTAAAAATAGCCTGATTTAAACATTTCTACATACAGTGTTAGTTTTTATCATGTTTGCAAGCTTTTCATATACACAGGTGCTTTTATTGAAACTGGGTTCATTTTGGTATTTGGCACTTTATCAGCTTTTTAGACCCAATAATAAAAGAGAAATATTGACACATTTCCCCTCAGGATGTACCTAACGATGACCTCAGATAAATGCAAAAAAATATATATTAAATATTGGAGCCAAAAATAGGACCCACCTTGGGACAGGTGAAAAGCTACCTAGGTGTCAGTGCATTTGATCTGGAAAACATGGCTTGAAATGGTCTTAAAGTGTTTTCACACAGCGTACTCGAATCCGTACCATACTTGGATATGTTCACGCCTTTCCTGCAGATGTTGTGCTCACAAGCGCGTACCATGGCCCGTACCCAAGTACGAATGGGTGTTACAGGGCTGAAACAGTAGGTGGCAGTGTGGAAGGAATTCTGTCGCTAGCCAACAAATGCAGAAGTCAGAAGAAGACAAACCCTTACGTCATCAATTGAGCAACTGTTCTGGTCACAGTACTTTTCTGTAAGCCTGTTTGAGGCAAAGTGAAGATGAATGTCCTTCATTGTCCCTGATATATCATCAAGTGGTTCGGTCGATGAGGTGAGCCCGTGCCACGTGGATCCGAGGCTTTTTCAGGAGACAACTGGAGCGCCGTCTATGGTCTGATGTTGATTAACTCACTTCCGGTGTCGGAATGGTGATTAGGTCACTTCCGAACTCAGGCACGGATCACATTCACACGGCATCGTACCATGCTGGAGTACAGGCAGTCCGTACCCAGGACTACTTTCTAAACTGGACTCGGGCACAGTACTTGAGCACGGAACAGTTACATTCACATGGACAAAATTAAGTGGACTTTGGCGTCCTCGAGTCTGTACTGAGTACACTGTGTGAAAATGCCCTTATATGCCACAACAAATAAAACCACTGTGTTAAATCATCAGATTTAACACAGTGGTTTTTCTAATCCAGATATTCAAGTTTTTCATGAATCGGCAGTCTCATTCCAGGTTTTGTGCATGACCCATTGTGGCCATGCGGATACTGCCCATTTAAACACATAAATTGCGAGTAATTTTGCACCAGTGGTAATTTTGGTGAAACACTGCCTTGCATAATCAGTTTGATTCCCAAAATGTACCTGTGAAAGACTAAAAAGATATTCGAAAAAATAGTAGCGCTTAATTTTCGTGTCTTTTTTTACCATGTCACATGCAGATTTTGTATAAAAATATTATAAAAACATAAAAATGTGTTTTATCTGAAAAATAGTTTCTCTTTCATCTCAGTAAATATTCATTTTTTAAAATAGCCCCAAAGTGCTTCCAAACTTGCTTCATAACACTAGTCTACATCTTGTTTGAATTTTTAGCCCCCTGCTCCTGTTTTTAGGGACCAGTTTCATATAATGTACTTGGAAATGTATGTAAAAATGTAAATATGACATTTTTGGTTAACAAATGTGGACATTACATGTACTATATCTGGAGCAGCAGACCATGGGCCTTTAGTGACGAACTACAAGCCCCAGTGGATGTCAGCAGACCTCACTCAGAAGCCTGATGTCTGATAGATGCTTTGGTAAAGCTGTTACAGCTGCTAAAACCTGAACTACTGCGCTACCTTCACTGATGTTAACAAGTAAACAGAGCCATAAAAAACTTCTGCTTTGTGTTAACCATTAGCTGGTCATACCATTCGGAGATGCTCTGAGTGATGTGCTGTAATAACCTCTGCTTGCCTTATTAAGGTCCCACTTAAATGCAGCCCTTTCTTTAGTGATTATGTCTTTTTTTGTCTAAGAAAGAAACTCATTAGTTTCACAACATCATCTGCAGCCACTGTTTAGATGCCATCCTGTTTTCCATATGTGTAGTTGCCTCACTCAGAACTGACCAAAAGTTCAAGCTCAGTAAATGATGACACCAAAGACCAGAACTAATCCATCTGGGTCCAAAGAGCATTTCATTGCTTAACAAGAAAATCTGACTGGTTGATGATCTGGTCACAGATGAGTGTAATCAGTTAGCACTATCAGACTTAGACAAAGGGCCAGTAGCTGGGTTTCCATTACCCTCAGAAATGTGCAAAATGTAACTTACGCAATAGAAAACTGGTAATGGAAACACAGAAATGTCGCAAAAAGTGTCAAAGATTGCAAAAAGTTTTCATGCTCTCATGAGGCGGTTTTTGAGACATTTTGACATAGAGGTATAGCGCAAAAGTGTAATGGAACCACGTTTTTCACATTTTCACTAGTCACAGGCATGAAAAGTCCAGTACCATGAGAGGTTCAATAACATAACAGTTCATTAAATGTTGCCCAGGTCATGCAGAAATTCTGGATCCACAACTTGTTGGTGAATTCTGTACAATTCTCTCCCAGAAATCTATGCTGCATAGCCGCTGCCATGAATAAGGACTTTGCATTGGGATGATCAGGTGCACCTGCAGAGTGAAACTGTGAGGTACCAACCCCCCCTGCGAGAACTACGACATATCGCGAGATGGGTAGATGGGACTTTACTAGAATCATGCATCAGAAGCCAAACACTCTTCAATGGAAACATCTACAAGTAGCAATTATACTTTGTCGAAACTGTAGAAATATTACTTTTATTTTGTGGAAAACTGTAATGGAAACCCAGCTACTGATACCACTGGTAATAGCCCTGCCTGGCTCAGGAGCTGTGATGCATTTACATGACATTCCCAATATAGCACATCCTTGCTAAGCCCTGCCAGCAAAACACATAGTTTCCTGTGTATTATATCCAGAAAACTGAATTGATTGAATTTAGATGCATTAGTATGAAAAACTAATTATGATTTTCATTTTGAGATGACTACCAGAGAGGGCTCTGATGACCCTGATAGCCCACTCCCGTGCATATGTTTGCCTTCAGAAATAAACAAATGCAACATTTAATTCTTGTGATGGGGTTGGCCTTTCCAAATTCCGCAGCATAAAATACGCATATCTTTCCTTCATCATGAGCTGCAGTGGAGGAAAAATCAAGGAGTTCCTATAGAGGCACATGAGAATAAATGAAGCCCTTCGTTGCCGTGCCCTTCTCAGCGCTCGACTTCACAAGGTCACTCAATCACATGCAGCTCCCCTCCCTGTGGCATCCAAAGGCCCTATCTGATCGCTGGCTGCTCCCCCTGGCCCCATGGTGTGAACCAGGTGCTGCGATGACAAAACGCTCCTGGCAGCAATAAGAGAACAGAGAGAGCAGAGCTCAATTAGCCCGAGCTCCAATCCCAGATCCTCTATTGATTTCCCACGGATGAGGAATGGCAGACAGGAGAAAGCTCAATCAGACATGCCCATGGGACCTGTCTCTCTCTCTTTGTATGTGTGTGTGTGTGAGGAAGAGAGAATCAGCAGGGGACAAATTGGTGCCAAGACCAGGTGCTGAGGTGAGATGAATACATTAGCGATCTATAGTCTTTATGCATACATGATGGTTAAGTAATAGTGTTGTCTACAGACAGAGGAAAATGACATGAGTCTTTAAAAGCATGCTGGGCCGTCCTAACCCGGATCAAATGGAGAAGGAGACAGACAAGGCATTAGTTCCCTGAAGGGCAAATCAATCTGACAAGTCGTCAGCTCCACCGTGCATCTCTGGACAATTCCTTCACTTCCTCAAATTAACCTTCACAAGAGGAACGAGAGGTAGAACGTATGGCCTCTGACAATCTCATTTGTCCTTCACTTCTTCCTGTAAAATCTACATTTTGGCTTAAATTCCTGATGTGGGAGTGCATTTGTTATTTGGTCGATGACAGTGTTTGGGTGTATTTGGACCACATGTTTCCAGAGTTTGAGTTCAGTCAACAGACACTATGAATACAAATGTAAAATAAGGGGAGAAAATAAACATCTTAGACAAAAGAGAAAATCACAAATAAGAGCTAGAGCCCCTTCAAATACCATTGCCTAATCGTGATTTAGTAAGTAATTATTTTGGACCTCCAAGTATCCAAGTCAAAGGTCTGATAAGTTGCCCAAGGCCTCCTCTGAAAAATGTTTGGCTTATTAAATCAGCTCCTGAAGTGAATTTGTTTGTGAATATCTTAAATCTATAAAAAAAATAAAAAAAAAAGTTTGTTTCTACAAGCTTTTCATTACTATATTTTGGAAGCCAACTGTGGTTCACTTCAGCCTGCTACAGTTATTATATAATCACCTCTTGAAACAGCAATTATTTTGTATAACCGGCACAGTTATGGCTAGTTACCTGTGTTAAATCAGCTGGTTAACTCGCTAACCAACAGAAATGTCATGTCTCATTAGTAGACCCAATTTTCCACCGATTGAGGTTTGACTGCTGGTCTTTTAATACCATCTTGTTGTAATGGCTTCATTTTCATGTGCTTAGCCTCTCTTGTTACCTGTCATTATCAGTAATGTCTTTGTATATTTCAATAATAGGCTTATATACAGGTTTAAATCATTTAGGTCATATTTACCCCGCAGGCAAACACAAATGCAGTTTTTCCATTAAGTGTTCCAATGTTAAATGCCAGTAAATGTCTCTTCTTTTTCATTAGTTGTACTGAATGTGTATGAATAAAGCACTGAGAGGCTTGTAATGTAAAGTGGCAAAAAAATGAAAATAAAGAAAAAAAAAATTAATTCCATATACCAGTTATTTGTATGTCAACCAAAACAGTATCATGGTACCCCTAGGTCCAAAGTGCAAATAAGAATGACACTTAACTTTTCAGTCTGAGAAGAATTTTAAGTGTTTTTTTTTTTTTTTGTGTGTGTGGGCAAAACAAAACAAAATAAAATAGTGTGCCAGATTGGATAAACTTTCTTTTGTCAATAATGGAAATACTTTTAAGTACTCTTCAGGCACAGTTTCCAGAGAGGAATCATCTGGTATGTTATGTAGTTATTTTAGAGATGAGCGGATGTATTAGTTCAACTCTGTCCTCATCTTTGCTTAAAAACAAACAAAACACACTTTGCATGTGCTTCTTAGGACGCCGAGATGGACTAGCGCGAGTGAGATATTTGTCGTATCTGGAATAAACACGTTGCAGGCCACACAGCAGAAGCTCATATATAATTTCATCTGTCGACTGAGCCAGTCCAGGATGTGGAGGCACTGGTGTAGCTGTCTTGTTTAAGGGAAGACACACCAACCTGATTTTCGGCAGTTGGACATCTTCGGGCATTCTGGCGAGGTCGGTGACATGGGTCTGCTTGGTGTGTTCCGTGCGATTGGCCGTCAATGATACCGTCGCAAGTCTTTTCAGCTGATTCAACATGTGTAATCGGCCACTGCCAGTCGTTCAGTCGGACCGATCTGATTGGTGGAGGGATAGCCCTTGACTAACGAATCAGTGAACGAGAAGTTTCCATGTGAATACAGCTATGCCAAGGTACTTCATACTATTATTGTCTTCTATAATAGGCCATTCACTGCTCATATCGTATCTGAATGAGTGCCAGTCAGTGTTGCCTATGGACTTCATGCATTCCATGAGGTGAACACTGTTAGCATTGTTAGCACTGGGAGATTTGTCCTCAGTTTTCTCTTGCGATATCTTTCTTTTTCCACAAGAAGAAGCCCAAGAGTTGACAACAGCAGTATCTTCTTATTACTAGCCATCCGTTCAATGAGTACAACAATCCTTCTTGACTACTCAACACTCTCTGCTGACAACAATGACTGACAACAGCAAGCTTGGGTCTAGAGAGATGTTCCGTCGTTCCCAGTTTTACATCTTGCGCAAGCACAGAACGTATGTTCAAGTCAGTGTCAATTTGGTGTGTTCTTCACACTTTTTTGACCGTGTCGGGGAGGGAGACAAGAGCCAACTGATCAGTCGGGTTCACTTTTCTGGTGACGGTCGGCAGTTGGGTTGGTGTGTCTTTGCTCTTAAACTGACTCTTTTTTTTTCTGTTTCTATTGTGTTCGTCTATATTGAACCTTGAGTCTGGAATAAAGTTGAATTGAAAATGCTTGTGATTTAGAGTAGAGCAGAGTAGAGTAGAACAGACTTTATTGTCATTGCAAAATACAGTACCATTGTACAGTGCAATGAATTTTGGTTTTATATTCTGTAAGGTTCTCATTTTTCAAGTTTGTTCATGCATCTGCTAAAAATTCACCAAATATCATTCATTCAGAACAAACTTTTGCCATAAGGGTCAGCGGATATTCAAGATTACGATGACATTTTTGGCATTGACATTTTTTGTGTCTGATTAAGTATGTTAAGGGATGGCACACGGCTTGGATCCAAATGCACGACATGGACGGCAGGCTTGTGATTGTAAGAGTATTTATTCACTCTAGATGCAACAAAAAAAATCTCAAAATGAATCAATGAAGGAAAAAAAAACTAACAAAAATATCTTCACAAATAGTGGAATAATAACTAACAAAAAGGTCTTCGCTTGATGAGGAATATAACTAACAAAAATATCTTCACGGCTGTGGTAAAAAGACTAACTAGAAAAAAGGGGAAAAAACAATAAACCAGAAATCTAACTAAGCTACTCACACAAATCAAGGAACCCAACACGAGAGGAGCACAGGCAATACGAGGTGTTCATGACATGAAATGGAAGACGCAACGGTAACAGACAAGAGGAGAAGGGAGTATATAAAGGGCGTGGGAATAATTATCACCAGGTGAAGACACTCAAGGAATCGGGGGAGACATAGACAAGACAGACAGTGCACACACACAAAACAGATTTGACAAAACTAACACTGCTGACGGCAGTGCATAACAAAATAAATGAATTTGATAAATTTGCTTGTTTGATAAAACTAACACAAATACCTCTCTGAATGGTAGCATATCACAAGTATTAGCCTATCAATACTGAAGAACATATATTGTGCTCATAAGTTTCTTATGTCTCCAGTTTAATGTGAAAAGTGTTACAGAGGTTAAACTATTACTGAATTGTTCTTTATTTGATTTGATTTACTTGATCAGATTGAAGGTATTTCAATGGAAATTTTCTTTGTTACTGCAAATGCAAATCAGTTACAATTATCAGTCATCTTGATTTCTAATATTATACTTATATTAGTAATATAATACTATTATATAAGTAGTATTAGTATAATTATAGCATTAGCTACATAATACACCAATCAGTACTGTACCTGCAAAGAAAAAAATATAATTTAACGCAGCACTGCAACTGGCTTAAAGTCTTTAAGTGTCTTAAAGTAGAAAAACACAGTAAATATATATCTTCAAAAGGCACAAAGAAGTAATTGAAGGCATAATTATAGCTAAGAGACAGTTGGCTAGTCTGAGCTGATGATCAATATGCAACAAAAAGAAACTGAAGCAACGATGATGAATATTAAAAAAACATCACATAAGATACCAGTTCAATCAGTCAATCAGTCAAACTGCAAAAACTTCCTTGCACTCTTTTCAGGATAATCACACTATTAAATCTTTCATGAAAAGAAAAAAAAAAGAATTAAATGTTCAATCTCTAGCAATCAACACTATTTTCACACAAAACCAGAATTTATTTTCTTTCAAAAAATGATATACATATATATATATATATATATATATATAAAGAAGGAAAAAGGCAT
>JAPQRP010000024.1:29191278-29259117 GCA_037367295.1 Apogon hyalosoma | reverse complement strand
TTCTTTCAAAAAATGATATACATATATATATATATATATATATATATATAAAGAAGGAAAAAGGCATTAAGGAAAATACAAAACACCTCAATAATGTTTAAGAAGTGTCATGTTTTTATAATACACAGCCACTGGTGATGCAGAGTTGAGACTCGCTCAGAAATAGGCGAGTGTTGTTTTCCTTACACGTGCATGTGATAAATAGGCTCAGCAAAAGGTCAACTCCATGTCAGTCTATAGGTGTCTGCTTTACCAAGGGTATACAGTGTTTTTTTTTTTTTTTTTTTATCATGGAGGCACTGACTGAACACCACTGAAACAAACACACATTAATACATGGAGCTAAAGAGCGTGCGCACATATACACACAGCACAATTACATTGCGTCAGACTGGTGGTGAATGGCCTAACAGAGCAGGGCCGGTGCACTCTGGGCTTTAACCAATAACACAAGCTTCCCACATTCCTGCAGAGATTTTAAATGTACTAGAGCAGGGAGAGGTCCCATGATACACCAAGACCCAAGCCTATATATGTCACTAAAGCAGGATTTTAATGCACTGTAAGCAAATCTGCAAGAAAACCATTATATGAGCTAGAGCTATTCTCTCATAATGGCAAACCAATACAATGGCCTACACAGCATATATAGTAAAAGGGAAGAAATAGCATGAGTCACTTCTCCCTTAACGCACACAAACTTGCACAGTGTCTACCTGTTACAGCAGTCTTTCACTCTGTCTGTGGCCTTTCCTAAATATGCCAGCCCCAGTGTGCTGGCTGGTCTAAGCACTAGTTCCTCCATGGTCTGGCCTCCTATTTAGTACTTGCGTAATATTTTGTGCACTGGGAATAAACTCTATTACTGTTGCAGCTTGCTTTCTCCTTTCTCTCCTTTTCTCAACGGCTTTGCATTGCTTGTGTTTATAACACAGGGGACCGGCCTCTCCCACAGGTTCTCGGCTTGAGGCGGGGAGGTGATTTCTTTTCTCTCTGAAATAACACACTATTGGGTTTTCACATCCCAGGTAACTCTTGTGATTAAAAGTTGTCAGGGCCCTAGAGGAAAGTGTGTGTAGAGGTGTGTACGTTTATGTTGGGTATGTGGGGGCTTTAACAGATGATAACATGGATCGTATTTTTACTAGGGTTCGCTCAGATTTGTCAGTTGGATAAGGCTTAGTCGTTCAATATGATGACGATTCATTCCTTTTTCGTTTAGTTATTTTTCGTGGTACAAGTTTCAGCGATGATTTCAATCATATCAAATGCAAACATAGTTTTTTCAGCATTTAAAGATCAATATGTCTGTGCTGATTATAAGGCATGCTGCTCTGTCAAAAACAGCTCTACTTGCCTACTGAAGCTGGCCTTGAATGACTGAATATCTGGAACCCATTAATATTTCCTGCATGTAGCATAAGAACTAATGCAATAACGTCCAAAAAATCCACCATGTAATATAGCGATGTTTTACTAGAAAGCTTAAAGACCCACTCAGTATAATTGTGAAACGTACAGTCATAGTCAAAAGTTTTGGCAGTGAAACAAACTAGCTCTTTGCATTAATGTGATTTTCTTTTGCCAGAGCAAGTCTTGCAAACTTCTAAAATGTTTACAAACATTCCTCAACGAATTTCGGGAAAATGTGAGGGAAAAAAATCTAATATAACTGAAGCAGCAAAGCTTGTAAAAACAAAATTTATGTCACAGCCAAACTTTTGCCCTTGACTTTACTGTACACATTAATAGAACATTCAGTGGTTTTGTTTTGTCCGATATGTGAAGCACTTTATACATTTCTTACACACACACACACACACACACACACACATATATATATATATATATATATGTGTGTGTGTGTGTATATATATATGTATAAAAGTTTACTTGCTGTATATCCAAGATAAAGGCTTATTTTAGTGACTTCAGAGTCTTTTTAATTGATCTAAAGTTCAGGATTATTCTTGAATTCACCCTGGCCTATGTCTCAGGCAGTTTGACTGGTTATAACCCAAAGGCTGATAATTAATATATTCTTCAGTTAATAAATCGCTGAAAACATATTATTTCCTCACTAATTCTCATAACACTGCCAAGACATTTGACCTGTGTACTTTTCAGTGAAGTCTGTCTGAGGGTGTGTGTTTGGACTCTTGCACTCACTTTTCATTAAGAGCTGGGGAAAGGGCAAGGATGACTGCATAATCTGAAATAATCAAGAAAAATAAGTTGGAAAGGTCTACTCAGAAGATACAGGCTATACATTACATATATGTCCTTCAAGCACAGGAAGCTTCTATCAATACACCAGCATGAAAAAACTTGCTACGTACTGCAGGAAGCTTGCTACAGAGCAATTAACGCTATAGTCAAGTGTTCCTCTTAAGCCTGGGCTCCACAGAGGTACGACTGGTAGACATTCATACACAGGCAAAAACAAACAAAGATAAATGCTCAACTTGCAGAATTTCAGTCGAGTGAAGGGTCCCCTGACGGATGATTCAAATCATCGACTTTCGGGGGGCAACTCTAATATTTGCACCTTTTTTCTCGCTGCTGCATGGGGAGAGGGTGAGATGTGTGACTTCTATCACATTCAAATGATGCAAAACCCTGAGGACCCAAACTCCATCCCCTCCGCCCTCTGCAGCCCAAGGAGAGGATGATGCACGTCTCAAAACACAATGCATTTCTCACGCTCACCTGGTTTGCACTGCAGCCGCTGGCTTCCTGTGACTCCATACATGTTGAAGCAGATTAGACATAGGCTCAGACATCAGCATATAGGGATGCGAGCGCCATTGCCTGGGCTCCTACTGGATTTAGCTAGCAGGCATGAAACTGAAAGGAGCTCCTCACATTGACTTTAACAGGATTTAGCCAGATGAAAGGCTACAGTGAAGAACGGAGGGATACAAAGAAGGACAGAGAAAAAGTAGCAATAAAAGAAGAGGAAGGAACTGCAAGAGGATATAGTGAGCTGAATGGCTGGCAAGAACGCTCAATGGGGCTCAAAAAAAAAAAAAACAGTCTAGATCTGTAGAGGTAGTGGTGAATGTCAATAAAAACACTTTTCAAGAAAACACAAGAAAGGAACAGAAAGGTAATAACAGCGGTATGGCCCCTGTGGAAGTGGTGATGGGACATACAGCAGGAGCAGACGGGACTCAGGAGTGTCAATGCAACAAGGAGGAAAGTGGTAAAAGGGGGCCCACAGGTGGTGAGTTAAAGCAGAGGCACTGAGCTGGAAAGAAGAAAAATAGTATGAAATTTAGCTTGAAGGCAGCAGGGGCTGAAGCGTTGAGGGACACGCATAATAATCCCACACAAACAGAGATGAGGTGACAATGTGAAGGGAATTCAGAAAGCAAACGAAACATAAATCATTTACATACACATAGGCACAGACAAAAAGGTGAGTCCTAGCTTTCCCAATTGAGATCACACACATGCCAGCAGAAGCTAAAACGAAGTTTCATGGTCAGCGGTGTGATTATGCAACAGCATTAACACAAGCATTTGAACACACCTCCGTATATGCCTGGGAGGTGGGTCACCCAGCTGAACTAATGCTAATGTGTCAATCTGTGCCTCTTTCACCTCAGAGGGAAGCTTCCTCGCTGCGTGTCTGCTACGCCTTAAACAAAACAGGAGCAGGAATACACAAATAAACAGCTAAACAGGTAAGAAAGCAGAAGGCAAAACAGTAACGTGCATGCAGCTTAAGCACACAAAAATATACTGTATTGATGCATAGACTAGGACTACATTAAAGGGAGTTGTTTACAAATTAATACACTGTATGGTAATATAGTGTTAATTTAATTACTGACGATATTCCGATAATTCCAATTGAAAATCTTACATTATTTGATTCCTGGATTTCATTTATTTTGAACTGTCACACAGACTCAGAGTATAAAGCACCAAAACACAAAATGGAAATGTGTCTCTCTAGTCACCAGAACTAAACACAGCCACCGTCCATTTCTGTAAATCATGAATATGTATAATCTCAGTGTAATTTGTCAGTAAGAAATCCACTACTTTTTCTTAATCGCAGTGTTTATTTAATACACTGTGTTCCTAATCACAATAACAGTGTTCTAACCACTCATAGCACTTGTGGGAATTTGAGAGGAGGCAATAGAATAAGACCAATCATAATTACAGAAGTGACATCATTAATAAGTCTAAAACTTAGCTAGGGACAGGGAAAAACACACAAAAGCTTGGTTTAATTCATCACAGATGTGACAAAATGAATAAGAATGTGTTCCTTCCCACATAATTTGTGTTCATTTACACCTATTTACATTCCAAGTTCCAAAGCGTATAATTGAAAAGGCCAAAATTAATAAATGACACATCATCTGAAAGGTAATAACCTTTAGTTTTATTCCATATTTATTATGTAGCTTAAATACAACCTGGACTACATACGTACACGCATCTCATTAGCTTCAATCGCTATCCAAGCGATCCAAGGTATAGCATGTCTATATTAGTAAATGTTTTATTGTAGAAACTTTGGTGTATTTAATACAAAATGTCAACTGATGGGAATGGGGTGGTTAATATTCAATACAAATCACCATGTTTTCCCATCTCCAACCAAGTTCTTCTACTGCCTAAACCTATACATTTGCAATTGCCTCAATTCAATGACACCTCTCCTCAAAGTGTCATTGAAAGTCAGATCTTCCAAATTACACTGAGATTATACATATTTGTGGTTTGCAGAAACATAATAGCATTATATATGCATAAATGATAGCCATGGGACTGGATGAACAGACTGCTATAGTCTAACTTTAGGATCTATTAAATTATTTCTGACTTTGAAAAGTATATTTCCCAAAATGATAACACTGAGCCCCTTTAAATGCACACTGAAGATCTGATTATTGTCTGATTTCTGGAGTTATCAGATTATTCAAGTAAACAGCATGATGTGATATGCTTTATCAGATAACAGCAGTAACCTGATTATGAAAAGTCAGATTAACACACCTGGATTTCTCCACAATACTCTGATGTGCTTGTGCATGTATCCTTGTTTATCTCATTCTTTTACATCTAAGCATGTGTAAAAACATTTAAAATCATAAAAACAGAAGTGACATAGTCAAACGTGAGTGCAAGACAATAACATGAAGTTTGAGTCTACCGTCACATACTCTGAAAGAAATCCAATAATGGGCTAAAACATGTAAAGTGGTGTTTTTCAATTATCACATTTCTGAAGTGGATGTAAACGTGTCAGATCTGATAATTATAATTATCTGATTACTCCCAGTTATTGCATTTTTATGGTCATGTAAATGGGCTCACTGGAACAATGAACATAGCAAAATTCCTTTTGAATTTAGCCACTAAACACGAAAGCAACAAACACAGTTTTAGCATTAGTTTAGAGCAGGGCTGTCAAACTCATTTTAGTTCAGGGGCCACATTAAGCAGAATTTGATCTGAAGTGGGCCGGACCAGTGAAATAATAACATAATAATATATAAATAATATCAACTCCAAACTTTCTTCTGTTTTAGAGTGAAACAAGTAAAATTATGCAATGAAAATGTTTACATCTACCAACTATCCTTTAAAACAATATGAATAACATGAACATACTGAAATTTCTTAAGAAAACTAAGTGCAATTTTAACAATATTACATCACAGTTCATTTGCATATGTAAATTACAACTTACAGATCACAGTGGATCAACAAATACACAAAACATTTCACAACATGCAGAATATTGGTAAACTTGCACTTCAGACATTTCAAAATGTTCATATTTGTTCAGGTTATTCACATTTTTTTTATGAAATGATAGTTTGTTTTAGTGTAAATACAGTAAAATGACATAAAAATGTTTCCATTTAAAAAGAAAAAAAAATTGGAGTTGTGAGTATTTATAGGTTATTATGATAGTATTTTACTGATCCGACCCACTTCAAATTAAATTGGTCTGTATGTGGAACCTGCACTAAAATGATGAATATCTTGAGTGTAATTTTTGCATTTTAAAAATTCATCCCATGGGCCAGACTGGACCCTTTGGCGGGCCAGATTTGGCCCCGGCCGCATGTTTGAGACCTCCGATTCAAGGTCTAATTTAAATATTCATGGTTGTGGCATTATCTTGTGATTTGCCAAGATAAGTAATCATTCAATACACTGGCAGCCTTAATACATACATACACCAACAAGAAGGGTGAGTTGAGGAAAAATGTCATCATTTGTGGCAGGTCATAAAAATTACAGAAAAAAGCCTTAAGCCCCAAGAACAAAATGGATGTCGAGTTGGACAAAACATCCATCTGCCACTTTCTTGATGGCACAGGCACAAAGCAATAACAAGGTTATTTGGCTGTTGGTATTTGCTGCCTGCTCCTGCTTCATGCCTACAGGTGATGTGAGGGAAACCTCAATAAATTCAGCCATTCTGTCAACAAACTGTTCTATATGTGGATATGAAGAAAGTGGAGCTATTTATTTTAGCATGGAAAATAAATATGTCCCCGCTTAAAAAGCCGGGGGCCTAAATTCAAACAAAGCTGAATGGTCTGGTAGACCCAGCTGAGCTACATAACATCTCACATAGTATTTAATGCACATGGGGATACACGCTGCCGTGGGATTCATTTTTTTCCCCCCATCATTTCATTTAGACTTTACCTTGGTATATTGTTGCTCTTTGTATACACTATACCCATTTCATCTGCTTTCTCTTCACTTTCTTTCAGAGAATAATAATGCTTAAGATAATGAATGCTGTAAGGGTAGATACTGGGGAAGTGCGCAAACAAGAAAGAAGAGGCTTTGTCATCTCAGGCCTGTCTCTGCTATTCCATTCCAGTATTACACTCACATCAATTCCACCCCTCTCCGCACAATGAGCCTGAGACATCAAAGCTGAGGCTGAGAGGGAAAGAACGAAAAAGATGGAGAGGAGGAGACAAAAGTGTTAAAAGCAACCGAGGGGGAAAGACTGACACCGAAATACCTGTTTTTGTGGAGATGCGTGACGTCATACAGAATACAGTTTGATATTTTCCGCTGTAGTAGCCACAGAGGCCATCTCAGTTTTCAAGTGCACAAGTCACTTTAATATTCAGAGTCCAAATTCACAGTGGTCTGTAATGAAAACTGAATATTCATGCATGCAATTGAACACAAACAACATTCCCTAAAGCAACAACTGTCAAATGTATTAGAGCACTCAAAGTAAAAGGAACATAGTTGTCTTTTATTTATTTATTTATTTATTTATGAAAAATAATGATCTGCAACGCAAGTCAATCAATCTATCTGGTACTTCAAAGGTTGGATAACTGTCGACATATGGAGGCGTATTTGAAGGCCACAAGCTCTGACTGTCTCCATTTTAAAGCAAATAAGAAGAACATCACTCTCATTACACTTTATTGACATGCAGAATCAATAATTCTTGCCCTGTCACCATCATGTAGCCGAAGGCACGATTACAATTTCAGTTCCTGCTCATTTTTTTTCAGTTAAGAAGTGGTAATTTTTGCGGAAAAAAAGCTAAATGCAAATAGGCAGCTCTCTCTCTCTGCTCTTATTGTGGAATGATTAACATTCCCTCCACAGATCAGAGCAGGTTTCTCAGCTCCCCTGGTTGAAATGCTAATATGCTTTCAACCCAGTTTAATGTCAATCCTATTCTACTTTTTTCCCTGTTAGGGAGGAGCTTGCTGTCTCTATTTCCATACACAGCAGCAGGAGGAACAGGCAGAAGGCTTACTCCCCCATCTGGATCTGGGGAATCAAACCAAGACAAAAAGAGAAGGAGGAACAGGAGGAGGGTAAAGGAGGGCCCTCTTGTCCAAGCAAGGAATGGTTTGGGAACGAGTGCAGTTTGAAAACTCGACTTTGTTTCTGAAAAAAATAAATTTTCAAAATGATTTAATAATAACAGATGAATAGATGGTGGCCCTTTACCAAAAGAAAATGATACGTCTTTGTAGTTTCTCCTCTCTCCCATATTGATCATTTCTTTTTATCCACCCTATTCATTTTTATCCCCCTCCACACTGAGTTGAAATCATGCAGCCCAAACACAATCTATACTCAGTGGAAATTTGAGTGAGGCAATGTATCACCTGCTGCGCTGTTAGGGTCGGTGGGTTTTTAAAATTCATCTCTAAAGGTGTGCAACAACATGACGCAAAAACTCTCTCAAAATGCTGCTGTTTTCAGACTCCTATTATTAACAGTGAATCATCCAAAAGACTGACTTACTGAGGAGTGGGTTTGAGTTAAATTCAGCTGCACAACTGACATGAATGATGAATTTCATTTAAGATCAGAATATAACTACCAGTCTACATATGTGTCTGTATACATTCTAGGTAGGGGTGTGCATTACTCGGTTCCTGACGATTCACTATGATTCCGATTTCAATTCAGTCTGTTATGATCCGATTATAAATGATTAAGGATGCACCCCGCGATTAATCAATATTCTTCTCACTTTATGACAAGTACTTGCTACTTTTAATGATCCATAATGAAACCAATCAGATGAATTTGCTTCCATTATCTTTTATTGAGATAAAAACATGTGTCAACTGGAGGCTAATCATGTACCTGGCAACAGGATCATAAAGAACCAACGGGGAGATGAACATGCTTACTCATGTTCGTCGTGTTCCCTTCATTGACACTCGACACACCCTTCAAATGCTATGGCTTTTTTCCAGTTCCCCTTTCCCCTCGACTTCATAGAATCAATACACTCGCTTTTAACCAAGTTGTAGGCGCCGCATGGATTGTTTTTTCTGCCATCTTTTTGTTTTGAGTGTGCGTCGCCGTAAACTGTTCGGGGCGGTGCAGCAGTCACACTTTAGTTCCACCTTTTTTAGTAACACCGTCAATATTATCAAAAGAACATTACATTCAGAACATCGATTTTTGGCATTTCTGTATCGATCCATAATCCGGCACGTCCGCATTGCAATGCATCAAAGAATTGATTTTTTTCTGCACCCCTAATTCTAGGACAGTTGAAATGGGAGCTATAGCTGGATTCTTCAAATCCTCAAGTTAAGTGCAGTATAATAACAGCTTTTGCCTTCGACGCAAGATGTTTGAGCTGCAGTCATCCAGCAATTACAAACAGCAGCTCCGGTTGAACTGTATTATCACTATAAATCTCTTGTCTTTAGTCTTCTATCCCCATGTGCTTAGGTTAGGTGTCCTTTAAAATGAGTCGGCAGTCGCTTCTTTTTTGTTTAGGAGGGGGGAGAAACATTTACTGCCAAGTCAAATCACAATGTGTAAATAACACTTTACGAAGAACAGACTGAACTGGTATCAGATGACACTCTGTATTCCACACAATCAAAGACTTGCCAGAAATGCTAACATAGAAGCAACCTGAGATCAGTCCAGGGAGGTGGGAATGACAGCCGCGGGGAATTTGCAGCATGATGACTGTCAACACACCATCAGCACTGCGGTATCATTACAAGGTTCTGTTCTTAGTTTGAAGTTATTAGCTTTCTGAAATCTCTCACAATAAACTCAAAGCTGCCACTCGCCCCAAGAATGCTTTGCTTTCAATCTGTATGTGCAGATTATTTGAGCTGTATATGAATCGGTGTAAATATGCATGTGAACATGCCTCGATACGCGTGTAATAATGACTTTAGAAAGCTGTATGTTTACAATACAGAACAGTAATTTATCATGCTACCACAACTGAATATGATGGCACATAATCATACAGCCTCCAAGAGTCTGTTTGTCTCAGTGAAACATGGACATATGCCAAGGTCCCTGCTCTAATGAGTGTTGTTGTCACCATGACAAAGCGCTAACCAGACAGAGCTTTATGAATGTGCTAAGACAAGACACATGGCTGCAATATCAATGATAATTCAACAGGTGGTAGAGTTGTGTTTTTTTTTTTTTTTTTTTAGAAATCTGATGTTTTCTCTGAAACTGCACACTAAAGTAAGGAGCCAGTCTTTCTCACCAGATTCAAGTTTAGACACAAACAGTGCAAAAGAGACTTTTCTAATCATTAGTTCCTACCTTAGGGTCTGCAGTGAGCAGCTTAAAGGCCTCGTACACTTGTCTCTCTTTGACTCCTCCACCCAGGTCCAGAAAGTTGGCTGGCTTTCCTCCATGCAGGTCAATGATGTCACATGTGGCCATGGCCAAGCCAGCTCCATTCACTGGAAGAATTCCTCAAGTTAGTTAAAATAATTCAATGAAAAGGTAAAATGTGAATGATTTATACAGATCCAATAAAAACATATAAATGCACTGTGTGTGTACCTTCAAAAACACCACCGTCTGCCTGTATTATCAGACTTTCTTCCTGTTTTGTTATGTTCAGGATGTTTTAAGTGGTCAACATTTAGGTAGTGTGGGTAACCCCCAGAAAGTAAGAACATTTTAATCATTTAATCAATTCAATGCATTTAACCCTTAAAGATTCAGAGCTACTTTTGTGTTGACTTGATGATTGATTTTTTTCTCTAAATCTAACCTTTCTTGAGTGATATATCATCATTTATTATAACATTAGCCACTGCATTTTGCATTTTTCAGTGCAAATTGGGGATTTTCTCACATTTAATTCACTGATGATAAGGATATCCATAAAAGCTCAGAGTAAATAAAAAGGTTATTACATCAAAACCAAGAAAACGGAAGCAAACGTGATCACTATATCAATATATCATTAACCGAACATAAAAACAAGCATCTACAACCACTGTCGTTTGTCAAACTAGATGGCTTTTATTGGTGAATCAATATTGTACAAGATGATGCTGTTTCCACGTTCACTATGGAGCCTCTGAACGTCCAAATGGGTAATTTCTGATGATGATAAAAAGCTGAGAAACTGCATTTTACCTCAATTATTTACATGCATTGATAGGATTAGTGGATCAACAGTTATTACATTTTAGATCAGTAGATGCTTTTAGTCACTGGCAGTTGTTAAGGTCTTTATGATTAAAGAGGTATATGTAAACTAGTGTAGTCTTAACTGTAACTATAGTTAACATACATATAAAAATCCTATTTCTGAAATGTACAAAGAAATTATCAATAAAGATATGTGCCAATAGAAGTCAACCGCTTCAAGATGCTGTCCAATAGCAGAAAATAATGTGGAAGTACTGATTCTGATTCATGGCATCTGTTATTATCATCTGGCTACTTTTATACAGCTGAATGGAGAATATTATCTAAATCAGGGGTGTCAAACTCATTTCTTCCAGGGGCCACATTCAGCCAAATTGGATCTCAAGCGGGCCAGGCCGGAGTAAAGTAATTGCATCATAAACTATAATTACATTTTCTCTTTGTTTTAGTGCAATAAAAACATTAAATTATGAAAATACTTACGTTTACAAACTCTCCTTTCACAAAAAAACATGTGAATAACCAGGAAAAAAAAGAAATTTTGTAAGAAAAATAAGTATAGTTTTAACAATATTATGCCTCAACTTATCATTTGTACAAGTGCATACACACAAGGTTACACAAACATTTGATAACAGGAATAAAATTGCTAAAATTTTGGAGTATGGAATTAAAATTTCTCATTTGTCCAGGTCATTGTTCTTCTTGGTAGCTCTTTGAGCTTCAGCTGGACTAGTTTTGCTTCAGAATAGCAAAACTAGTCCAGCTGAACCTAGAAAAATGGAGTTGTCACTTTTTATAGGTTATTACATTATTATTTTACTTTAGATCATATGGATCTGAATGTAGAACCTGAACTAAAAATGAGTTTGGCACCCTTGATTGTTAATATCTTCAGTGTAATTTTTGCATTTTGCAAATTCATCCCACAGGCCAGATTGGACCTTTTGGTGGGCCGGTTTTGGCCCCTGGGCCACATGTTTGAGAACTCTGATCTAAATTATGGAAAATCACCATGGTTAATAAGGCAATTTGGTCTTAACTATGACAAGCCTAGTTGTCTTCTCAGCCTTCTCTACTGTAGGTCTATGTCTGTTATAGCAGTGCAGCTACATTCACTCAGAACCTTCCTGTATGGTTGTGCGAAGGTTTGGCCATGTTTATTTGTACTTTAGAACATACCGTTTCATGGCTTTGTTGTCACTAATTTTACTCCCTCTCTAGTTCACTGAGTGACCTTTGCTCTTTTTCTCTCTTCAGTGAGCAGAGAAGAAGGGACAAGGTTGAATGGTTTGTTTACAAGAGAGAAATCTTACATGTTATATATTAAATGCATTTATGTTAATGTCTACATTTCAATAAACAAGTGGCAGTTACAGAGCTTATTTAGAGAAACATTATTTTCACGCCTTCATCTAGTTAAAGTTGAGTATGAATGCCACTAAAGCTACATTTGACAATTGCACCAGGCTGGAGTTCAAAACTACATCACTTGTCCTTGGGAAGACAGACTGCAGTCATAAGTTAATTAAGATAAAACTACCAGTGCCAAAGAAAAGATGACATGCATCGTAAGAACACACACAGAGGAATCCAGCAGTAAATTATCAATCAAAGACAAGCAAAGAACTAAGAAAAACGTCCTGCTTAAAAAGTGAATTGCTTGAAAATCTTCTAATCAGGAACATTCAATGCCTCAAGTTGGGCAACACAGAGAAAATTTGATTATGACTCGACTCGAGACTTTAAAGAAAGAGCGTTGATTAAAAGAGGTTCTGCTGCGCTTTTTTGCGGCCTGTGTCATCACTTAGCCAACCGCCAGCAAAGCTACCCTGCTGAGTTGTGCAGGAGCCAAATGCACAAAAACGTCTTACCTCATTTGGTTTAGCCAAGCTGAACTTGGGTCCTGGCAAGCTCCCCGACCGAGGTCTCAATAAAAGGGAAATTCACTTTAACAGCTGTCACTTTGGTGGCTTACAGAGCTCTTAAGGAAGCTGCAGGGCCTTAAAAGCTGTTGTTACTTTAAGAGAAACTGAGAGCTGGGGAAGCAGGATGGATGTGTGTGTGTGTATGTGTGGTTGGGGGGGGGGTAACAGACATCTAATGTGTTTATGAGACTATGGGGTAAGAAGCGAGAGCACCTGTTAGTGCTGCTGTACACTGTAAAAGCTTTGATTTATGACAAGAGAGGGGGCCTTTAATGAGAATGCTAACAATCTGGCTCACTGGAGACTTTCTGGGCGGATTATAGCTAATTAGAACGCATTGGTTACGGCAGCATTCCTTCTGGAGTCCTCAGAAAGCTGCTTGTAATGTGGACTGGAGTACAGCCCAGGCTGCCTTTACTTCAACTAAGTTTTAACTATGTCCGAGCTTTTCACTTACACGACATAAGAGAGGCATTAAAGCCTTATGCCAGGAGTGATTGGTTTTATAGTTGGTGTATATGTGTGCATGAATCAATCTGTCCTGTAGCAATGTTTTCTTTCCCTACCGAAGCAGGCGATGTTTCCATCCAGTCCGATATATTTGAGGTCCCACTTGGCTGCTTGCATCTCTGTGGGGTCGCTTTCAGTCATGTCGTCCATAGCGAACACTGCCTTCTGACGGAACTCGGCATTGTCATCGAAGTTGATCTTTGCATCAAAGCAAACCACTAGGGCAAAGACAAAGAGTGATGTGGAAGATGATAAAGAAACAGTTAGGAAGAAAGACAGCAACAGAGGGAGACAGCAGGCAGCGGTATAAGAAAGAGTGGAAGTACTTCATACATAAAAAGGCAACCAATTATGGTCTCTAAAACCTGAAATTAATGAACTAAAGGCTGTAGCCTTGGCCTATAGGTCTCAATTATTTCAGAGGTTACCTCACAGAGGCTCATGTTTTTGACACTGCCTCTGAGGGATAGACTATTATGGTAAATCGGCGTTTCTTTCCCACTTCAAAGAGGGTGTATTTCAAAGAGACTACACTCATGAGGTTACAGTACCTGAAAAATTCAAATTAGTCAAAGGGTTTTCTGTACACAAAAATACTCCAGTAGTGACCAGAAATTGAAGCATTCATTAAATTACTAGTGCATAATTTAAGTTGGGAATTCATTTGATATAAGTGTATGTTCAGAGCAAAACAAACTGAAAATGCATCTATATTCAAATCCTATTAGACTTTGACAGAAGAGGAGGTAAAATGACAGGAGGCCAGATGCATGTGAAATAAACAATATTTATCTGATAGAATGAATAAATATACAAAGACTCGCGACTCATTTCTCACTGAAATTGCTCATTTTCCATTTAACTGACACATCAATTTAACTAATTAACTTAAGATACAAAGATCAACATTGGGTGTACATGACAGATAATCAGATATTTTTCTCCTTTTACTAAATGGTTTTGTTTTATTGAAAAAAAAAGTGTCAATCAATGTATACTCATTGTTAATATGCAATATTATTTGAACCATGGGCCACAAACAGCATACGCCTGGATTAATAATAAGGCGGCAGTGGTAAAGTCTGTGAAACATCATATGAGTTCATCAAATGGATTTTGTACAATAACAAAAGAGGCAGCAAGAGACGGCACATATAATTGAAAAGGAAACATGACAACTGGCTTTGGGAATGACGTACAGATAAAAAGAAAATGTAAACAAAACACGGCACATGCAGCACACAGGACCCCCCCAGGGGCGAGTCCTTCAGGTAAAGCAGCTCTCCTGCTACACAATTCCTCTTGTTTTTGTTTTGACACATCTATTATGGTGGTCCATCTACAAAATGAATTCCACTATTACCAAATGAGACAAAAATACAAATTTGCCACCCATGACAAATATTCCTTTCCAATATACGCCTGCTGAATGCCTACCAGAAAATAGCTGTGCTCCCTTGTGAAATGTGAACAAAACGAAACAAAAAAATGAGTAGATTTTAATGTGACGCTTGTCTACAAAGCCTGCCACAATCACATTCACTTCTTCCTGTTGGTGGAAAAAAAAGCAACTCATTTCTCATTTGAAAGGATTTTTTCCCCATTAATATTTATAAGAAATCATGAAACGACAAACTCCTCTTGTCAATCTTTGATAAAGCATACTTTGAACAACAACATGCGTTTGAGAAGACTAAATAACATCACAGGTGTGATGTATCTTCACGATGCCGTTGTATATCTCAAAAGGACACATCAGAGTCGGCCTGCGCTCACTGCCGCAGACAACACAACTACACATATCTCTTCAGGCAAAAAAACAAAGTTCAGTACAAGTTCAACAAAAGCTGCATTACGACAGCTATCCTGTGCCTCATTATTATAATTTATTTCTTATGTGAATGATGAGCATGTGATATGTTAACCTATTCACCTCCTGTGTCATATTGCACTAATATAGTGTTCCAAGTGAATAGAGGACTAAAATTATAACAATAACTGTCGCTATGAATATTTTCTGTGTAATCATACAAGATATTTATGTCAGGGAAGGGACGGGAAGTTATTGCATGGAAAAACAATATACATCACAGTACATTACAAGGAATAACAATAAAGTGCTGAAAGACAGAATTTTGACTTCAGTGTCACTATGTTTGAAATATGAGGTGACTCACAAAACCCACAGGACCCATTAATTTATTTTTTGGTCTTTTCTGTTACAAACTCCATTTAGTTTGTTGCTATTGACCATAGATTCCCAACAGCCGGGTTGCAACACAAAGAAAGGTTGCAGGTCTTTGCATTTGAGTTGGCAAGTAAATCTGAATTGTATGTATTTCAAGTATTTTAAAACATATCAACCAGAAGCACATATTAACATTTAAAAGTGTTCATATTGTTTTAATAACTGTACTTTGGCTCTATATATACACAATTATTAAGAAATAAGAACAATGGCAGTTTGCTACTGCCACTTAAACTGATTTATTTTATCTTAGTTACAAAATATTTAATGTGTGCATGAAATAAAATTGTGATTTTTCAAACATATGTCTTCAAAATGGCTGGTTTACCTCTTCAAGATAAAATGTATAAAGCGATGCAGAAATGATGGCACGTTTACAAAATTTAAAAATAGACAAACGCGTACCAGAACACACAGTTACAGTAAATGGCATTTTCTGTGAACGATGCAGGTAAATATCAGGTTACGTTTGTATCTTTTGCATTTTCTAATTCAGCACATAATTAAAGTTCAGAGTGACTGAGTCTGATCCTTGAATAGTAAACCTGAATATTCCATTTGATTCTGTGCAGGTCAGTGTGACATGCAGATATAAATGAAGTCAGGATTACCTAGAGCAGTAACAAGAAAATACAGATTTCAATCAACACCTTATTAAAGCTAGATGTTCATTAAATTGAATTTAAGTTTGTGTTATTTAGATATTGACTGAGATTTCTTTTCAGTAACAGTGATAAATGAAGGATGTGTCTGTAGCTATTTCTGTAATTTGCAGCGCATTACTAGTTGATGATAAGCTACATGCCTCTAGTTAATCATCACCAACGATGAAATTACAGCAAATATTGTCATACTATGAATATGCAAAGCTCTGCATCCTGAAGCCCTTTGCTTTTCGATTCACACACAAGTAATCTATTGAAAATCCAATACAAATCATCTTTCATATATAAGAGCGCAGCATACCTGTAAACAACAGTGAACATTCTTTTCATTTTTTCATGGGTTTAACATAGCTTCAAGACAGGCAGTAACAACAAAAGAAAGGCACAACATGTAGGAACAGGCACACATGATGCACACATAAACAGAGGACAAGTCAACACATAAACATGCACACAAAAGAGGCATTTTCTATGATACCAGGTACCTTGTCCTTCGGGAGTCTCTCCGAGAGGATTGACTTCGACTTGAGTGGCGTCGACTTTCAGGAACAGATCATAGAGCCTCTTAATCTGATCTGCTGCCTGCGAAGTCCACAGAGGACAGTAATTACCTGATGGTTCAGCTCAGAGCAGCCGGCTCAGCCATGGCCACTCAGCCTCCGACACAGGCTACATAAAACATGGCAAATCACCTTCACCATCACTTTTTGTTTTGCACCAATGAGCATGTCTTCATTATAAAAAAGGAATAAATTAATTTGTGCAGCAACTTTTTAGTAAAATATAGATTAAAACACACAATTTGTTGTATCTAATCCATCTTTATGTTGCTTGTTTTATACAACTAGCAAAAATAGTATTATAGAAATGCACAATACTGGTAGTATTAACATTAGTATTTCCAAAGTATTTCAAACCAAGCAACCCTGATACATCTTTAATAATGAGGGCACACTGACATCACATTAAGACCCATTATTCTCTCTCCTACATAAACATACCAATGCCCAGCTCTTAGCAACTGAGAAAAAGCAAAATGACAATGCTGACACTTAATGCTTTGTTTTTCTCTTTGTCCGTTAAAAATCGATTCTCATTCAGTATTCTGCAGGAAAAAAATCATACACAGTGAGATGCCATCAAAGCTTACACATCTTTGCTGAAGACAACAGATTAAGCCGGTTTATATGTATTCCATGTGTCAAGAGTCTGAGTTTATCTGATTTCTCATGCCACAGAGCCAGAGGAAAAGAAAACAAATTAGTGATATGATCCCAAGAAACAAAAGTCTTTGAAATTCGCCATACATTTAGGCTCCCATACTGCTACTAGTGCTTAATGTCAAACCTGTTGTCTTTTATCTTCTTTTTTTTTTTTTTTTAATATAATCTTATTAGCACTTTCTACCTGGGTGTTACTTGTCATTACAATCCTCATATTTTCATTGCGTTCCTGACTACATGACTTATCTGTAAAATGAATAAGTGGCATGTTGGTAACAGTACTATTAGACATGTTAGTTCTATCAGTCTGGCACAGCTCTGTATGACTGTCACTGCCAGAAATAACAATAGACCACATGGCAGGTGTGTAGAGTGTAATGACACTTCTCAACTTTTTTCACTGAAAAGTAATGATAGAAAAACTTTGGTCTATTTGTGATTGAGAATGCATGTCTCTATGTGTGTATACTATATTTTCTGTTGTATTGTGACCATTAAATGTTTCATTCCCATTACCTGTTTCTGCAGTGGTCCTTTGAAACCCAAATTAGCTGCCATGCGAAGTGCTTGGTCGTCTTGAACACCTTCAAATATATCTATGACTTCCTATAAGAGTAGTAGTAACAAAGACAGAAGGGGAAAAACAAACGGTGAGAGGCACATTGAGAAAATGGGGGCCTCAAACGCTGGGCTATAATTTGAGACATATAAAGCTGCCAACATGATAATTAAGTGGTGGCAAGCAGCCAGCCATGGAGAAAAGAGAGAGTAGGGACTGAAAGATGGATTTATGATCATCAAACCCTTGTATCCCATTGACGGAAATGCATGAGGGATGTTACCGTGTGAGTATAAAGATGTGCGGTTGTAGTACAGGCTTTTGAACTTGCGTTTAATTAGTCCTAGCCAATCCTTTATAAACTCAGTCAGGATTATCCAGAGTTTAATTAGTCGTGTAAAAGGTGTACCGTTCTGCTAACATTCATGTTCAACAATGCCGCAGCTGTGAAATGCCCATAGAATCTGAAATCTACTATGATATATAGCTCAGCTGGCCCTTAACAATCTGTGCTAACATCTGTAGACTATATGAAAAGCAAGACCAATAACAACAGGAAATGCAGACAAAATCTCCATCTGTATGGCTTAACTGATACATCTGCTAACAATGACAAGGATCTGTTTTATCCTCAGTTATTTTGGGAGCTCAGCCAAGAGTCTACAATGGATTAAGGTCTGTAAATGGAGTCAAATAAATGTCAAAATCTCTTTTTTTTTTCATTTACTGGGTGGGAGCTTTGAGTAGAAAGGCCATGATTTGACACTTTTTAAAGGAATTGCATTGAATACTAATAGAGTTTCATGTTGCAATACCGAGTTCAACCCACTTATTATATACCTTGAAGATGAGTTCTGGGGTGCTGGCAGCCACCTCCTCAATATCCATGCCTCCTTGGGGGCTTCCCACCATCACAGGGCCGTTGCATGAACGGTCCATCAGGATGGCAAAGTAGGTCTCCCTGCTAATGTCCAGAGCCTCAGCAACCATCACCTGGACAAGACACGGTAAGAGACAGAAAGAGGGGCTGATGGAAAAATGGGGTCAGCTCTAAAAACAACCTGACTACGAGAACCACCCACTGTAGCTAGGAATGGGAACTGAGGACTGGTTCCTGCTGAGATTCTGTTCCAAATTGTCTGATCCATTTGAAGTGTATGCCTCCGAGCTAAAGATTTCCTTTTTAGTTATGCTGGAATGTTTTTTTTAACCAGTTGAGCATTGCAAAAACAATGACATAAAACTCATCGGTCTACACTGCCGGAAAATTGTAACAAGAACGATTCATGGCAGAAAGGAAGAAATGCTCCAGAGCCTGGATTCATAATAGTAATTTCAGTGGAAGCAACAGTATACTGAAATAAGTCTCTATGCAACAAAAGGTTGTTTTCCAGAAATACGGACTGTTCAACACTATGCGTGAGTGCCACTGCCTCTAACTGAGCACTACACCTGTAACCCAGGGTAAATATCCTGCCGATACATGCACGATACAGATACATATTTTTTTAATTGACTGAAAGCTCTACAGAGATCCTCTCATTTTGTCAGTTTTAATTAATGATACATATACTAAAGCTTGTTTTCAAACTACAGCCTACTTTTTCCACACTTACAATTCAGGAATAAACAAGGGAATCAATGAAGAATTGTAGCAATATACAGAATTGGTAGTAGCACAGGTATAAATAAAACCTTATTATTCCCATCCCAAACTGTGGCCTTAATGAAAATCTACTTTGTTTTTATTGACTTCTGTAGTATAATTAGCAAACCTTCGAAAAGCTAGTCTGTTTATATTACCTAGTATAAAGAAGCTAAGTACTACATTGACCACAGCCACAGTGGGAAATGAACAGGGTTGAAGCATAGCGCTGAGAAAATCTTATATGCTTTGAATGAGAGAAACAGTGACTAACAAAGAAGAGCTAAGCTGAGAGTCAGACAGATAAGCAGAGAAAGGAAGCAAGCAGGAGACTCATTTGGGGGAAAAAAAACTTGACAGGAAACTATCAGTTTTGTGCTGGTTAATGGGCTGCAGGTTTTCTGGATGGAGTGTTTGTTTGAACATGCACAGGCCTTATGTTCTGCTTCCACCCTATTGCCCTGTGAATGAGGATGGATAGCCGTCTTTGTGTGCCACGTTAACAGACAGCCTGCCTATCTCTGTCCAAAGGCTGTCTTCTCCAGTCATTCAGAGCTTCTCTTAAGTTCCCCATTTGACTTCCATTTCTTCTCAGACTAAACATACTCCACACCAGCCTTTTTCTTCTTCCCCTTAGACCTCTACTTTTCTCTCCTGAAGTAAACCCTCCTTCTACAGCCATCTTCTACACCTTCTGTCTCATCCTCCCCTGTCTTCTCTCCTCATCCTTCTATCAGTGTACTGACAGCAAATCCATGTAGTAGAAACACAAGTGCTTCCTCCTTTTCTATGGTGTTCTCTACACTGTGGGTGCTATGGGTTGAAGGTTGATACAAGCTCCATTGGCAGGTTGACAGCTAAGCTCTGGCTGTTATCTGACAAACCATCTTCAGACTAGACTGTTACTAGGGCTGAACAATATTGGGAAAAGTGACACTGTAATGTTTGTTTTTTCCTACAATTCACACCCCAATATTAAACACAACATTTGGAATTTATTGGAACCATTTTGGACATGATTAATCATTCTGATAAGGATTATTTTGTACAGAAGTGTGTCTGCTTATAAAATGAGGTAATAATACAGTTATTTACAATAATAATATACAGTTTATTTTAAACACAATTGAACAGAACAATAGGTGGAGGCTGTGCCCACTCTAAAGTGATTTTGGTGAATGACTATAAATGTGCAATACAGAGACTGTTGTCTTATAAGTTACAGCTAGCACTCATGTTGTTAGGCTAGTGAGCACATTTAACTAACTTTCTGTTTAATCAGAAAGTATGGTTCATTTGGTGAGGTGTGAATGTGCAATAAAATTCTGATGTGGATCATAGCAGTGGAATCTGGTCTACCTAAAAAACGTAGGTGTCAGTCCACTTCAAATGAACCAAATGCCGGAAGTGGACCACAATGCAGGACATTGTGGACAAACACAACAAAAACAAATGTGTGTATAGCACGATAGCTGGGAGAAATGGCAGTTCCATATTTTGGTTTTATGTGGTCGGAATGGAAGTTGTCCTGCATTAACCAAGAGATGAATGAGTGTTCTTGTTTATTGTTTGTCTTGTCGTCTCCTTCAGTAGCTAATTCTTAATGCAGTGCCACCACAGATGAGGAGGGGGACATGTTATTCTAAAGGTTCGGCTGGTGGAGTGTGAAATCAAACTTTGACCAGCTCAGCACTGCAATGCCAATCAAACCCAGTCCCAAACCTTACAGTCTACCAGACTTAGTTGTAAAAATGACTAAAGTCTGCCACTTGCAGGACTTTGTGTAACACGTTTTACTGACATTGAGGACGTCTTAATGAGTAAAACAGCTGCAGATCTTTGTTTTGTTCCAATAGATGGATTCATTTTTTGCATCTACCCATTTTTGTGCCATAAAGAACATTCCCTTAGGACCATTCCCAGATCTCAGCCAGTATTTTGATCAAAGGCATTGAGCACAGAATTAACCTTGCATACAAGTTTCTGGGAATAGATGAAACCAGAGGAAAGCAGTGTTACAGAGGAATAATGTGTAAAATCCCCATAAAGAGGCCCTGCTCCAACGGTGGACTAAACCCAGGTCCTTCTTCCAGTGATTTAACAGTGTGGACCACTGAGCCACCATGCTGAGTACAGATCATCTCACTGAAGTCACTGAACCCAGTGTTATGGGGTTATTGTTCCCCAGTCTCTGCATCAATTTGCAATACTTTACATTGCATGCTGTGTAATGTGAGTATGATATCTAGGGAGAAAAGACACATTGTGTAGCCCTAAATGTTCTTGATCCTTGTTATTGCCTTGAAGACAACTATATGGCTAATTCAAGGTGATGTTTTGTTTCAGTCTCATCTACAGCAAATATTCTCCATTTAATTTTGTTGGTTGTTTGCCTTTTTCTCTATTTCCCTTAAACACAAAGTTACTTTGGAACGTCCTTTGCCCCAGGGGATTTATGGAAAACTGACAAGTGTGAAAACCATTTGATTCCACTTAAACTCTGCAGGTGAAGCAGGAGGAAGGAGTTGGGCAGACAGGAGGGGGTAGTAGGGGTAAACAGAGATGAGGAGAGACAAAGAAGGAGAGAGACCCACACACAAGCCACAGACTGAGAAGGCCTCATCACCTGGAAATGTCTGTTTTGAGGAGGTACTGCATGCAGCATGCAAGTAGAGAAAATGATATTCGTGCTTGTTAGTGGCACACAGAAACAGTTGTTTACCAAACACTTTAAATTCACAGAGGGCCCAGTTCAATTTATGCAATGAGCCATAACACCAGCTAGTGCAAACCCACAGTAAACAAGAGTGGACAGCTACTATTTTAACCTACAAAAAAAAAAAAAAAAAACAACAAAACATAGAGCCACACTGCCTTCACAGTCATTAATTTTACAGAACTGCATTACTGGACTCAAAAAGCCTTGAAATGAGGTCAGAAAAAAAGTTGGAAAAAAACCAACAAGAAAGAGCATAAAGAGAAAAACTACATATTTCTTTATTTCACAAAGAGCAAACGCTTACCGTCTTCACTTTCACTCCATCTTTAGGTGTCTGCTTTGTAGTCAGATTGAAACCCAGCATCTTATTAGCCAACTCACCAACTACAGCAGGACTGGAGGAAAAAGGTTATAGATTAAATGGCATGTTTTTATTGAGCAGTCTTGATTAAAAACAAAAAAGAAAACTAAAATGCAGAAAACTATAAACCTACAAAAAGGGGGAAAAAAAAGAAAAAAGCTGGATAACTGACAGATGAATACGTATTTCTTAATCTCTACAGAGCTTTGTTCAGATGAAGGAGGATATGCCTGAACACTTTCCAGGCATTAATGTAACATATTCTGACAAAGCACAGCTTTTGCAGACACTCTGGTACATCTACACATCACTGTGAATGAACCTCTACTTATTCTCCCTGTTTAAAAGCAACCTGCATGCCAGGGCTGCTTCTGTAAGCCTGCTCCGGTTTTGTAAGTGAATACAAATGAAGCCAGGGGTTGTACTCATCCTTTGATAGATGAGAGGAAGGTGAACTGTGCGCTCATGTCACTGTCTGGGGACGATGAACTTCAGCACATCTCACTTGAAAAAGTTTCGGGCTATTCCAAACCAAACTAGAATGACGATGATACATGTCTGGGACAATTGTCATAAATCACTTTTCTGCCTTTAAGGTGGCAGTAAATGATGGGGACCTTTACAGCAAAGATTGTTTTAGTACAGAGAAACTTGTTAAAGTGGTATGTAATGCTTGGGCAAAGATAAGATCTTTCATGCTGCTGTTGAGCTTTTTTTAAAATGCAAAAGACTTTTGGACAAGCCCTTGCTGGAAGAAATTTCCTGTTCACATTTTGTAATTCTACACTAAAACAAAATAAACCACACAAAACCTGATCTCACAAAGTCAGTATCAGGTATATAATCAGGGTTCCTACAGGTTTCTACAAGTTCACTTTAAGACTTTTTAAGACCTTTTTAAGACTACTTAAAGCAGAATTTAATGCCCATTTCATGGTCATACTGGCAAAAACTCATGACTTCTAGTATTTAGGAAAATGTCTTTATTTACTCCAATGCCTTGATTCCCACTGTTCCAAGTCATTCCTCACCAGGGGCTGCAAAGTTAGTGATAATCGGTTCCTGATGTCAATATAAATTATCAGGTTGGAATGGGTGGAACTGAGTAAACTAACAATACTTTCTTTGCAACTTTGATATTTCCCAGACACATTTACACACAATACAGCAAACCAGCTTATGGCATCATAACTTAAGATCTACCATATCAAATTTGATATCTTTCAAAGACTTTTTAAGCTTTTAAATGCAGATTTGTAAATTCAAGACTTTCAAGACTTTTTAAGATTCTGCAGGAACCCTGTAAAATACTTCTGCCAAACTTAAAACCACTTTTTCAACATTTAATTGAGGGTAGTTGCACAAAAAAATGAGATACTGAAAGAAAGAAAAGCTGTTTATTTGCAGCACAAGTAATCCTGACTGTGTTTGTGCGTCTAGGGAGCGTCTTCAGAGAGCTTTTTGTGCTTCCTCACTGAAAGTCGATGTTGTAAGAAAAAAAATGAATCTCCAATAGTAAAGCAGTGTGAAATGCACACAGGGGCATACTTACTCTTTAGTTAAGTGCACTCCACCTTTAAGGCCGCTGTCGAAAACACCCTTGCCCCTGCCACCAGCCAGAATCTGAGCTTTCAGCACAATCTCCTTGGCATCTGAAAGAGAGACAAGAGGTAGGAATGAAGGCAAGAGAATGAGAGACAGAGGATTTTAGATAGTGGCTCAATACCTTAAATACCCCCTTTAGTCTAGCACTTATCTGTCCATCTAACTGAAGGAGGGAGAGGAGTTAAAGAGAGTGGCGAGTTTGCTGTGTGATGAGATTAGATTAGTAATCCTCCAACGCTGCTAATAATGATGTATTCAGCACGGATATGTGTATTATTAGGTCCAGGTTGAAAATTCAGCTGGTGTGAAGCAATAATAGGTATATTCCAATTTTGTCACTCCTCAAAAAAATTTATTGACCACCCAGCCAAAACTGAATGAGTAAAAAAAAAAAAAAAAAAAATCACTAAGTAGGCTATATAAAATGAGGTTTCAAAAAAGCTAAATATTCTCTGCTGAAGGCAGTGATACCTCACCTCGTCGGAAGAAAGGTACAATCTCTCTCAAGTGACAAATGAGGTGATGGGAATGGAGAAACTGATGGAATGCTCATCTAGTATTAGACTATGCCAAAAGTATAAATAACTGTTAAAGGTAATAATACCAGACAGCAATAAGCCACAAGAGCCTAGTCTTCCTGATTCAAGAAGAAGAAAATAGATCCTCCCTCTAGCAATTTTATTGAAATTCTACAGCCATATATGTTTGAATCCAATTTGGAGCCAGAAAATTCTGACCTACACTGTGTATTAACCCTGACAATCGTAAGAATGGTAATTTTTCCCTCATTTATGCAAATTAGAGGTATGTATTACCTAGCCTAGCTGGAATGTATAGTTGTAGTATTTCATAAATGAGAGAGAGCACCACTGTTACTAGTCTTTATGCATTCAGACATTATTGGGCCATAATTCACAGCCCTCTCAAAAAAAAAAAACAAAAAAAAAAACAGAAAAGAGTTTGACAGTCTAAATGTAGAATTCCGTACTATATACGCCACAGTCTTTCCGCATATTTTCAGGAGCTATTTTCTGTCTTCTATAATGTGTTCTAGGAATCTAGGAATGTTCTTTTTTAACCACAAAAACCTTTCGGAAAATGAAACCTTTTTCATTGGGACTAGCGTCTATTAGAGTATAACGCAGACAATAAGTAGCTGCACAACTGTTGGACCACACATGACCTTGCCTAAATTGTATAACCACTCTGCATCCCCTTTCCTGTCACTGCCACCTTGAGAGAACTCAACACTTTAAGACGAGACCCTTTGGCTGTCTGTTGAGCATCCAGCCCACAATTTCCTCTCTATTCAAATGGAGTGAGGACACTTGATGAAAGCTGGTCTCTAGCTAGGTTATTATTATCTAGGTGGGGGTGTTGAGCCATTGACAGGTGGCTGCCATCAGGGTGGGAAGTAGGTGGTAAGAGAGTGGAAGGGGAAGATTCACTGTGCACCGACTAGAAAGACACCTTGACCTTGGGGGCTGGAGACAAGCTCCTCCTTTGACTGCGAAAAACTGTGCAGGCTGGATAATGTCTAGACAGAATTTGGTGAGCCTGAGAGAGCCTAAAAACTCTGGCTGCTCAGCTGCTATTGTAAGAAAAAGACCCCAAGAAATAGCCTGTGACAGGGTGGCAGGGATTAAACTAACACTACATTAGTGAGGCCCGTTCTCTGTGGAGATTCTTGAGGGGAAAAGAGAAAGAGAATAAAGGTGTGCTCGTATGCGAAAGGGCTTTTGAAAGTAGTCATAAATGAATAAATATGTTAATAAAAAACTGCTACTGCGCAAAATTAAAAAGAGTTCAAAGCAAGAAGAAATGGTGTGTCCTGCGGGCATGTGCAGCAGAGAGGGACGGCACACAGGAAATGACTTTTACGTTAAAAAAAAAAAAAAAAAAAAAAAGGAACCAAGAAGAGGAAAAAGATGTAGCCCAACAGGGAAATTTCCCTGTGTTAGGCATGGAGAAAGGTAAGACTATTGATACACTGACGACAAAACTTAAAAAAAAAAAAAGATATGGTTTTGAAGCAAAGCTATATTAAATATATTAAAAGGCATGTAATGTGCCAGGGAAGGTAATGGAGTGAAAACGAAGCAGGTGTTCATTCCTGCCGCACTAGTAATTGATGGCAAACCTGCTTATTATGCGACACACAACAAGTCATTGTAGCAGTATCAGCAATTATGAATGGGTGCTAAAGGATTAATGTGCTGATAATAAGACGAAACTTTACCAAAGCAGAAACAAAATGAGAAGAGGATCAGATAAAATGGTATAAATTGTAGACATAGTACATCTCAAAGGCGGTATGATGAAAAAGAAATGTACTGTTGGGACAAAGAAAAAATCTTAGCAGAATCAGACCAGATACTCTGATAAAACTGAAACACAGTCTTCTTTTGAAATACATGGAGAGGATAATGATGTCCACAAAGATCACAGTGAACATGATGCATGGTAAAGAGCAGCGTGACCATTATCTGGTACTATGACAGACATGAGATGGCCTCTAACATTCAGACAAAGGTTGGTCCCTAATGAGCACGGAGCAGAGTGGGAAGTGAACAGAGAAGTGGGACTAGCATGTAAAATCAGAGAAAAGTCATGCTTTTATGTTCAACCTAGACACCGAGAAGAATAAGGGGAAAGGAGGGCACATGTCTTCATAGGATAGAGAAAATATACATATCTAGACTGAAAGGTCACACAAACGCAGAGGCCGATAGCAGCAGAGTGTATTTTGACACCAACGATGTATTCTATTCAAGATGGATGCTGGATTGTAAAATCGGGCAGGACAGTAAAATGATTTCAAAATATGATTGGTATAACACATACGTTGATAAAGATCATACGTTTTGGACATTTTTCTTCAATAGAGACAGACCTGAGGACTATCACACAGAGGAAATAAATATGGTACACATGGGTAGCTTTTCCATTTGGAGGCTGATCAGCACAGCAGTGGATAAGTGTTTGTATTTTGCACAGTATAGATTTCACTGCTAAAAAAAAAAAGAAAAAAAAGAAAACCCTGAATTTGAGGTTTTACTTTCATTTCTAGATGCACTGCTTCTGTCCCATCTGCTGTCTGTGTCAGACTGACACAAACAGGGAATTCATGATGCACCATGTAAACTCTGAACCCGCCATCATTTTGAGCAGCAAAACCTGTTGACGCTGACAGATGAAGTATGACATTCAAGTATACATCTATAATGCAGAAATCTTGCCCATGTTAATATTATATATTTATATTTTACTTTATTCTTCAACTAACATGAATTACCACAATACAGCTGCCAACAATCAAATTACATATTGTGATAAATGTCAATATTAATCAATAGGGGAAAAAAAAAATATATGATCACATTTGTTGCCACATCGCTTAGACCTACTTGAATGTATGTTGAAATAATAACAGTGACAAAACACAGATGCACTAGATGCATAACAAATCAGTCCTTTACTTATTGCAGCTAAAATAATTGGAACTACCTACTGTAGGAAACAGTTTGGTTATTAGGGGAATATTCTTGAGCGGATCATTGCATAATCAGTTCTCCATTTCCATATGTATCAGACACTACATGGGCCACCGAGAAGATAGAGATTTTCATCTCCATTTATTTTCTACATCTTGGGGACAGAGTAAGGGAGATTAACATTGCACGGCATTTCCAGTCACATCAAATGCAATTGGAGTAATGCGGTCATCATCCTCAGGCTTTACTCATTTCCCAGTAATGAGTGTAAATCATCTCCCAGTCTGCTTGCCAGTGACAGCAGCTGGCACAGAGGATGTAACGCCTACAATCAGGGTCTCTTACACCCTTTTCTTTCTGTGCACTTTTTGAAGACCTATTCCTATCCTCTCCCTCCTTCTCGTCCATTAATCCATGGGTGGCCAACAGCAGAGTTCGCAGTGGACTGATATTTAATTAAGACTTTGAGGCTGTGCCATGAGGGGGATGCTGGCTGGTAGGGGACAGCTGTAGGCTGTGCGCCAAATCCAGAGAGAGTACGATGTGGCTACCATCTGCATGGAAAGAGAAAAAGATCAGGCCAATGCTCCCCAGCGAGCGTGTGTGCTGTAATGAAAGTAATGTGGCGGCTAAATGGAGGAGACTAATCAAACTCTTGGGAGCAAAAACAAACAGAGGCGCACACAGCCATGATCAAACACTAAAGAGTGTGAACCTCCTATGGATGAACCCTATTACACGTAACGGGAAAACAAAACCTCAAGACCCCATAATCTTTGGCATCTGCCCTCATGAAAGTCCAACACCTAGTCGTGATGAAGCAGAACACTGATAGGTTGGAAACTGGTTTTGTAGTAACAACTGCCTTAAGCATAGCTCTACAAAGACTGTTACCATAAATATAGTGTGTTATATATTTGTTTAAGTTCCTTTTTTTATTGCAGTGGTTAACACTCTATCCTCACAGCAAGAAAGTGTAGCTTTCTGTGCGGAGTTTACACATGGTACTTGTGCCTATGTGGGTCCTCTCCAGGTACTCTGCCTTCCTACCACCACCTAAACACATACACCTGAATAAGTTAACAGGTCACCTATAGGTGTGAATATGAGAGTGAATGGTTATTTGTCTCTATATGCCCAGCGATTAACTGGTGAAATGTCCAGGCTGTACCTCACCTTCACCTGTTGGTAGCTGGGATGGACTCCAGCACCCCTGTGACCCTCCAGATGATTTAGCAGTTTGGAAAATGGATGAATATATGACTTGGTAGGCTGGTCAATCTTATTTCAGTTCTCCACTAGGGGTTTTGGTAGCGTACTTCCACTGCAGGTAAAGTGCTCCCTGTATAAATTACTATAATATCATCTTTACCACAAATGCAGATACAACCTAGGCAACAATGGCAAAGGATGAAACTTAAAACTGTAAGTTAAAATTTCCAAACTAAAACATATTTTATACACTATATTTTTTTGGTATTATATCATGGATGGATGGCATCATCACAAGTAAATAATAGCACTGTTCCACTCCACAAATAATTATATTCAAAGGACCAAATTCCAATTCTATTATGATATTTTACAGTGACTGCATTATTGGTAGGTGGAGGCAAAAATGTTGCTGAATGAAAATGTATTCAAGTCCATTTGTGGTGATTCTCCTATATTACTTGATAAGCTCACTTTTATCGATAAGAGTGTGTGCAACATATTGTTCTGCTGCTAATTAAATTAATTCATTATGACTGAGAATGGGTTCAGAGTGGGTTCAGCTGTTAATGCAGGCAAATGTCAGACTGTATGATATTCCTGGATTTCCACTTAGGCGTTGCTGAGACAACAGTGTGAAACGAATCATAGGTATTTTATGTTATACTATACTTATATGAGAGATGTAAAAATATGTATCTTCGTTGTGAAATATGTCATAGCTTAAGTAATAATGGGAAAAATCTTTAGCCTGACTAGCCAATGAAAGTATGAGGCATAATTTTAATATCAAAATAATTATCTATAGTGGAAATAGGGCTATTTTTACTAATGCAATATTGACTTTTAATTGGGCAAATAGATAAATCAGTTTGCTGTTTCTAAACCAGCTGTACTCCACAGTACATTTCAAAATTGAGAAGACAGATCAAAATTAAAATATGGATCATGATGTTAAGGGAAAAACTGTAATGTATTTTGGCCAAATTGTTCACCACTATTTCTATAGAACAAATTAACAAAAAATATAGTCTGTGTTTCCATCAAAGTACACTGGCATGTCTTTAAATGACAATTATCACATTATATATAGAGAGAGCCTCAATAAACTATTGGAGCAGCTCCAGCTCTTAAACCAGGGTCACTTTTATTGGGAACAATGGGCTCATAACCTGCTGTGGAGCTGGACATTAATGACATACAGAATATTTCTGGTTCATATCTGCAGAGGATTACAAATTACATAGACAGGAAACAAAATATGTGAGTTCAGTTTGGTTCTGCTAAGGTCGAGGTGGTCAGCCTTTTGATCAAATGAATTACACACTTGCAAACACCAGGCATGTAAAAGGAACATATCACATTTAATGTTAGGACTTTTTTGTGTAATAGCTTCTTTTAATCATAGCTGTAAAGCTGCTATTATATTGCATATATCATTCAGTTTTACAATAATCTTTACCTTTTTCAATTGTGTAAGCTCTCAAAAAGGTCAGACAGAAAATGGCTTTCCATTCATGCAGTCATAGCAGGTGAACCAAAGGGAAAGATAGGAAAAGTAAAGCTTGACATTTTTTGTCCACCTTGACATATAATGGTCTTGCAATTCTTAAAGCTAAATAAGCTTGGCCTGTTCAGTTGAGTTTGAAAAGTCAACAAACATTGATAAAATCATGCATTACAAAATCCCCTCGCTACTGACATGTCTGTAAGGCCAAATGTTACGACTGGTATAACAAGAGACAAAGAGATTGGGACAAAAAAAATCCAACAAAAACTTAAACATAACAATTTGACCTGTTTCACAACAACTGAATATATCATTACGATCTCACCATCTTGCCTGGTTAAACCCACTGTGTCTGTTCTTCTCTGTCTAATGATGCCATTTCGGTACTGCTCATAGAAAGGGAAGATCATTGTCCCGGACCAAATGTGGCACCTCCATGTGACACCTCCTCCAGTCATCGCTTGTATGATGGTTGAGTCCTCATTAGAGGACAAGTCCACCTGGCTTTCAGACATATAGCACTTCTAATGACATCCTGAGGTGGCCCTGGTCTCGTCTTAGTGACAGAGAGGTGCAGTTCAAACCTCTGGCCGACGAATTTTCATCACTGTACAGCCAGAGGGGTGACGATAATGGTGTTTTGGAAGGATGGGTGCTAATCAATGAAACCTCTGCTAAGACATTTCTTGCATCAACCACAACATGAGATAGCTAGGAAAATACTAACTCAGTTGCAGTCAAAATTGAAAATCTCAGCAAAACAGGCAAAAAAAAAAAAAAGAGCTTTAAACAAGCAACCAAGAGCTATAAGCTTCTCAGTTCTCATTACAACTATTTTTCACAGATCGAGTATGATCAGTGCCAGATAAAATTATTATAAAAGCCACCAACACCTACTGCTGATACTAGAGTGGGCTGGAGGACTACGCCTAATGCCATTTCCGCTGATGCATAATAAAGCATGTCTAAAGGTTGGAGCACAGCAAAGCATAATGCCGTTTTAAAATCTGACCACATTAATGCCATGTCTGAACCTGCCTTAACTCAAGTCAAAGTCAGACTAGGTAGCCTGTATTTATGTAAAGTGCCTTGACACCTAATAATAGGCTTCCTCTAAACTACTGGCACATTAGTATCATCCTAATACGATACAGGGACTATGTAGGAAATAATTCCATGTCTCACCCACAAGATGAATAGGTTAGGGTGCGTAATGAGAAGGTGGAAACACTAAGCTGCTTACAGAAATCAGCTCTTTGAAAGACAGGCCGCTTTAGCCTGAAAAGCCTATTTACAGCTGTTAAGACAATTTCAGATGCATGCTTTTTTCTCACCCAACAAGAAACCTAAAAGCCAGCTGACACAAGGGATAACAATAAGTCCTAAGAGAAGCCAGGCCTGTGTCTCTGCATGGGGATATCTTATTGATGTCTGGGCTCTGATACGGCATTTTCTGATTCTAAAAAAATTCTACGCATAAGTGAATGCATGCGTACTTGCAATTATCACTTGAGGAATTTTTTTTCTGCTATGTTTGTCTGTGGACTGCTGTGTACATATTAATGAAGCTTGCCAGTCCCTCCCAATCGTCCAACATTATTTGGTATGCATTATCTTGGCAGGCAGTCGAGATGGGAAAATGCAGACTAACATCTGTCTTTTGCTGTGATAGACCAGTCCTCTGAAAGGGAGAAAACTACTCCGTTCATCAGCAGAAACCCTGCAGGGAGTAGGGTGTTGAGGCAGAGATACCTACGGTTCACTCTGGCTAACTCTCTACACTCATTTACTTCCTCTATAGCATAATTAAAATGACAAATGAGGAGTTTATTTTACAGGGGGTGTTGGGCAATACAAAGAACAGGGAGCGGTAGAAGCCACAAGTAAGAGAGAGGAATACCGGTCTGAAATCAACAGAAAATTAAAGCAAAATATAAGCAAATGATGAAATAAGAGACTGAAAAATTACTTTAAAAAAGGGAACACTGAAAAGAAGGAAAGGTCAGAGTAAAACACAGAGGAAAGACATATGTTGTTTTGACTCACAATTAGGGCTTAATATCTATGTAAATGAACCTTCGACCCAGTTATGTTATTAAATTATACTCATTTCAAACTCTGGCAACATAACCAGCAGTACTATGGTAAATGTTAGTATATTTATCACGTAAATTCCATTTTAGAGTGAGTACAGACCAAATCAATCTTCTACTGTAAGTTTTAAATATCACTGAACAGCAACAGTCAAAGATTACACACAAACACAAATGCAAACAACCTATTATTCCTATATGATGTGGTGTGAGTGGGCGAATATCACTCAAGTATATGGAAAAGGCCCAAATGGACTAGCCTGGCCAGCCAGCCGTCTTTCTAAACGAGAGATCCGTTTGGAATTGTGGGGCTTGAATCCAAATATGAAGGCAGGACTAACAGGCGCTGAGTAAACCGATCACAGATAAGACAGACGTGACATAATTATGTGACAAGCAGATCCCTAATGTCAACAAACCTCAGTATGTTTCCATCATGGCGTGCGGTGGTGGTGGAGTAGAAACTTCAGTGAATGAATGAACGATCACTGTCCAGTGGGAAGCATTGCAAAAACATATTTTTTAAAAGAAAAGCTTCCAGAGCTTCCAGTTGCTGTGGTTTCAAAGACATACCCAAGTCTTCTAAAACAGACGCGAATGAGGTCTCTTTTGCAGCTGCCATCTTGAATACTTTGGTTTAAGGACTTCTGTTGCTGCGTACGACGCATTGTAAAACATCCACCCCCCAGACTTGTGATTGGTCGGTATAGAATAGATAGTGCATATTTCACAGCGATTGGCCCAATTCCAGACTGTTTTCTTAGTATTAAATACACAGAGAAAACCGGATGGCTGGCCAGGCTACATATGAACAACTCAAATATAAGTAATAATGTAAGACAGAAAGGAGACATGTGAAAAAAGACACCTTGATAAGCATTAAGAAACAGGGTCAGATGCAAAAATCCCAAAACTAAACCCAACTAATCTACACTAAACCTTAGTTTACTTCATAACCCCCAGACCTTCATTCCACCAGTCTAGACATATTAGATCAGGGGTCTTAAACTAAAATCACAGGTCAACTAAGTTAGCCCTTGTCTCCAGTTGAGGTCAGCAATTTCATAAATAGACACAAAATGCAGGTTAATGCTTTCGCCAGATTAAGAATTTAGTAGAGCCTGACCGATTAATCTGCCGGCCGATAAATGGGCCGATTATAGCGTATCACCGATTCATCAACATTGGCCAATATGTAGCCCATATGTTAACTTTTTTTGCTGCGGAGATTCTGTTGCTTGCTGCTCCTGTGTGTGTGCTGCCCGGAGAGTTAGAGGAATATTAAAGCGTGTCAGTTTCACTTTCACTTCTGCTCTGACAATCATGCTATCACCCTCCCACACACACACATACGCACACACAATCACAGACTGCTAACACCCCCCACCCCCCGCACGCTCCGACAAGGATGGACCGCTTATCCCCTGCTCTGAATTTTTGTGATTCCATAGCTTGCTTTGTACTTGGACTCATTAAAGGTAGGTGTCGCTAACATTTTAAAGAATGATTTACCAAACAAATTTTATCTCATTACTTATAAAATATAGACTCCCCAGCATAAAAACTACCACATCTACAACCCGTGGTTCCCCACAGGTCACATACTAGTCTAATATAACAATATTATACAGCGATTTAAAGTTGTGTCAATTATCTTTGTGAAATAAACAAAGATTTATGCAACTGTTAATCCACGTCCACAATTACCTAATATAAGATTATTATATCCTGTGTAGATCAATGTTCTTATTTCATATATCAGCCAATATATTGGTTATCGGCTTTTTTTAGCCCCCGGTATCGGCATCAGCAAAAATCCCATATTAGTCAGGGTCTAGAATTTAGTAATACATTTTTACAGAACAAAATTTGAATAAAAATTTTTATAAGCTGTATTAATGTTCTCAGTATTAAAGTATAATGTTTTTGTTTAACATAGCTAGTCCTTGAAAATGGTTATCAGTTTTGCCCTCCAGGTTACTACCTCAATAAATGCAAAGAATAATGAAACTGAAACAAAACGAGAAAAGCTTACGGTTCAATTTGTGTCTTTTAAGTGACTGTTCTTTTAAATTCCACCTAAAAGAGGTCTCTACATTGTTTTCCTCTGAGGATGGAAGAAATTTTATCGCCTGAGGAATAATGAATGTGAATTTAGAGATTTGAGACCCATCAGTCAGTATGTATCACATTAAGTGAGACATAACAGATCATTTATTTAAAAAAAAATACACCTGAAATAGTACTCATAAAGGAGTAACAACATGCCTGAAGGTTAAAAGATGAGAGGATGAAACATTATTCTTCTCACCTAGGAGGCTTGTGCAGGTTTCTCGATTCTGTATGAAGCTGCTCTGTGGGCAGGGGCAGATGTGTGAATAGGGGTTACCCCTCCAGCTGTAAGGTAAGTGTCCTGAGGTGAGCTCAGAGGAACTGAAGCCAACTGGACAGCGCACACATTTTGATGCCGGATACTGCATGGATCCAAGTTAATTCATAATTAACTGTCCAGAAGCTGCAGCTTCGCTCAGGAGGCAGCGCTCACATGTATATGTATTTGGGCGAACAGCATTGATGGAGGACCCAGATAGTTCTACTGAGTTGGCCTCACAGTGCATGTTGAGAAATCTATAATGAAATTCAATTTAATCTATCTCTGCAACAGGAGTATATCACACTCCCCCTTTTGTAAAGCAAGTCACAAAAACGGCATATGGTCTAACATACTATACACCTAAGCCGGGCAGGACAGGTTTTTATTAAAAAAAAAAAAAAAAAGTTTTAGTCTATAATGGCACAACATACAGTGTTGCATGAACTGGGTATGTATGCTTCACTGAGCCTGTTTACATGCACACCAATACTCCGATCATTATTCGATTTCTGGAGTTATCAGATTATTCATGTGATCATGTAAACAGGATAATCTGATACGCTTTATCTGATAAGGGCAGTAATCTGATTACACCTGGATTTCCCAATACTCTATGTTCTTGCTTGTATACAGGTAAATCAGATTTATTGTGTTCTTTTACGTCTGCACATGTGTAAACACAATTAAAATTGTAGAAAACAGGATGAAAACAAGAAGTTTGAGTGTATCCTCATTACATACGTACTCCAAAAGAAATCCAATAATGGACTGGAGCATCTAATGCAGGGTTTTCAATTATCGCATTTCTCAAGTGCATGTAAACGCATCAGATCGGATCATTAGAATCATCTGATTGCTTCCAGTTATTGGATTTTTATGCTCATGTATTTGTCTGTTTATGCTATAATTGGTTAATGCAATATTTTGTTAAACCGCTGGAATTAAAACAGGAACACACTTCAATCACATTTTGACTGCTTCACTGTACAGAGGCAAAATTACAAAGTGTGTGTCACTGTCCAAATACTAATGGATCTGACCGTACAGTAAGCTTTAGAGGGATGGATGTCAAGAGAGTGCATCTAAATACCACACAGCAGTACTCAAAATGGAGCAGAAAGTCAAAACAGAAGGTTTGGTGGTTCATGCTTGGCGCCCTTATCCAGGTAACACAAAGAGCAGTTCTCAATGTTAAAGACGGACTACAACATGTTTTTAGAGTTGTAAACTGAATTACACATCTACACCATAATGAAATCCATCAATGCCGGATGTAACTATTTATAAATATCTGCATTTTATGGGTGAAAATAGGTCAACGTGCCATTTCCTGTTTTAAATCCTCCTGAGTCCACCCACGCTGATGCCGATACCAAGTCCACCACTGAAGCCATTAAATCGCTCTTATCGCCACTAGTTCTACACAGTAACACGGGCTCCAGAACTGCTCTTTTTGTCGGAGAACTCTGGTAGGCTTGAAGAGCACTTCAGGGCTTCTGTTCCCTGTGGGAAAAGGCTGTATTCTGGCAGAGAGAAAAACAGTGAAAATATACTAAATATAGCAAAGGCCTAGCAAAAAGACATTGATTTTTGTAGGTGAGCATTTTTAATGTGGAGAAACAATAGAAAAATCCAAACTCATTCACTGACACCTTCATGTTTCTGCATAGGTGTTATGTGATTTTCTATCCTACATGGGTGTCCCTGAATATTCAGCACTCTGCAGAATGATGCAGTGAGTGGAGTTAAAAACTTTTTTTTTTAATTAAAATGAAAAAATTTAATGTTAATGTAGCAATGCCACAACTAATATTTTCTACTTAATGGTAGGAGGATGAAATAAGCATGACAATCATACAGTGAAACTGACAGTGTTATTTTTCAAAGTGAAAGCCATTCAATAGAACCTCTTCAGATATTAACTACTGTGTCTGGCATATATTCTCACTGTTCTGCCTCGACTTCTCTTGTCATGACAGAACACATACATGTTCAGTCATCTCAGAGCTGTCATAAGTGATGGAGAATAACTTGTGAAATTGTTACTATATCTGTGCACTATGACCGACAGTCCTGTCATATTAGACAATATTCAGACAGAAACATGCTGACAAGATGCTGTGAGTGTCGTTATTTAAAAAGAAGTCAGTAAACCCACTGTGTCTTTTCTTACATAGTAATAATTCAAGAATAATGGTTAACTTCTCTTCCTGTTGTAACTCTGACTCATTCATCTGAAAGTAATATTATTAAACAAACCCTCTCTCTCCTTGTTAGTGTGCCTGCGCTGCCAATGTTATTACACTAGAAAGATTGCATGCGACACTAGTAACCACCCACTAATGGTAACTTCTGCATTAAAGTATCTAAAAATAACAAGGCACATGTTCTTTGTTTGTTTGCTTTTTACCAAATGGTTCCAAAACAGTTTAAACTATTTCTGATTTTCCAACACACTGTTCAACACCAGTGAACATATGGTTATGTTAATTAAATAAACTAACTTAGGAGTCACCACCAGATTCACTTCTGTTAATTTACAAGCAACTGGTGACAATCGGAGTGCCCATCTGATGGGAAAAATGTGTGAATGAAAGGCCAACATATACTGGGCTCCATCTGTTTGGGCCAATATTCACATGCTGAGTCTGACAGCATGATAGCACATGCAACTAAAATAATTTTTGTCATGCATTGTTTTTCAGGTAGTCTTCTAGAATGTTTTGTTGTTTATGGCCATATTCTGATGACAATGAAATCACAACTTATCAGTCAGTATGACTAAGGCTATGACTCTAAGGCTACGTCCAGACAGCAGGTCTTAATGCACAACTCAGATTTTTTGGTGAAATCTGAATATTTTGTGTGCTCTATTACAAATTAAATGCAACTTCTATCAGTTTTGAGCATGAACAGAATGCAACCCTGAAGTGACCCGCATGCACAAAAGAGGTCCTGATGTAATACATGACCACGCAGGCACGCACTGTGTTTATGGAAGTGAATATGTTTTTCCCACCGCTGCTCCTCCTCCTCCTGAGATGTAGAATTGTGATGTTTGTCACATCTCAATGATGTAGAGGTTGGATAAATGCAACCTGGCCGTTCAGACTGAAGTCGCATTGCAAAATATCAGATATGTATCAGATTTAGGATCACATATGAAAGTGGCCTAGGTTGGATTTAAAAAAAAAATCTCATTTGTGCTGTTCAAACTGTCTTTAACAGATCAAATACAGGTCACATATGGGCAAAAAAATTGGATTTGGGCCACATTTGCCTGCAGTCTGAACATAGCTTAATTTTATTCAATTTTATGTAATTTTATTTTCTTTAATGATGTTAGTGTTAATTTTTAATGTTACTTGCAGCAATTTTGAATGAAATAACGAGGGGGAATATATAACTAAATGTCACATTACTTTGTTTGTAAACTTAATTTCTGCCAGAGTCTGCCATATTTTTAAAACAGCTCCATGATTCAGAGTTACTTCACAATATCAAATACTACCTCACTTTTTTATGATTGTTTTGATTGACAGACCCTTAGCAGTAGAACTACATATCATGCATTAACGTACTGACAAAAAGGCTACATTCAGACAGCAGGTATAAATGCACAATTCAAATTTTTTTTGGTGAAATCTGATTTTTTTTGTGTGCTTGTTCATATTACACATTAAATGCGACTTCTGTCAGTTTTGAGTATAAACTGAATGCGACCCTGCAGTGACCCGCATGCGCAAAAGAGGTCCTGATGTAATATGTGACCACGCAGGGATGCACTGTGTTTATGGAAGTAAATATGTATTTCCTGCCACTCCTCCTCCTCCTGGGATGCAGAACTGTGACATTTGTTGCATTTCAATGGCATAAAGGTTGGATAAATGCGACCTGGCTGTTTAGATTGAAGTTGCATTGCAAAATATCTGATACGTATCGGATTTAGGGCCACATATGAAAGTGGCATGGGTCGGATTTGAAAAAAATCTGATTTGTGCTGTTCATACTGTCCTTAACAGATTGGATACAGGTCACATATTGGGCCACAATTGCCTGCAGTCTGAACAAAGCCTAAGAGAATGAATATACAATAGAAATAATACAATCAAATATCAAATAGAGTGAAGCCTCCTAGTCTTTTGAAGCTCATTGGCCTCTGTCCAGTAGACCAACAAGCAGAAAAAAATGACACGGACACCAGCTGGTGTACATACGCACATAAATGAACAAAGCTCAAAGAGGGTCGTCTCATCTCTCACCACTTCAGACAAAGACCGAAGTGAAAGGGCCGTGGCTGAGCCAACTCTACTCAGCACTAACTGCTACTGTCAGCGCTTTTCACCAGAGACTGTGCCTCATTTTCTGAGGGGGGAAGATGAAAGTGGTCTTAAAAGGCTCTTGAAGTGTTGAAGTGCACAAGGCGGCTCCAGTGGGGACAGTGTGAGTGAGGAGGGAGGGGATGCGTGGTGAGAAGAGGTATGCCATGTTCCAAGTTTTAACCATGTTTGACAGAAAGAAATATGTCTGTCCCCTGTTCATAAGGAAGCTGGCCCCAAGTGTCCATAACATTTGTAGTAGTGCTGACTTTCCCTTTTTAAATTCCAAACTCTATTAAAAACCTAGATTTGCTCGTATTCATTGGTGAGACAGGATTGGTATCTCCCCCCACACATACACACACAGTCTGCACATAATAGAATTTGATGATGAAGGAGCTGGGCCATATTCAACACTGTTATCTATCTCATAGCGGACAAAAACTGGAGTGGATACAGAGAAAATCCACACAAAGGGAGGGCAACAGGAAATAAAATATATCTCTACATTCTTTTTCCAAATTCAGTGCTCAATGAAGCAGTGAATAGCCTTAATAAAACATGCAGTGTTAGGGCCTGAATTATCCAGATAATGCCTCTATCACAAAGAAAATGATAGAGAATCCAAAGCATGAGCAATGCTAATGTGTCGGTAGCACATTACTGTTTGACAGTGTTTCAGAATTTCTTGATTGTACTGTATTGCTTATCTTTTCTACTGTTTTGTCATGTATAAAGAGAGGTGAAGTCCTGTTCCTTCCAGCTGTACCCTGTGAGACTTTATTTAACCCACATAGACCCAAACATCCATTGGCGACCAAAAGTATCAACTGATCTAAACTGTTTAATACCTGTTGATCCACTAACCCTATCGATACATGCAAATAATTGGTGTAAAATGCATTTTGTCGTCTTTTCATGGTCATCACATATAACCCATTTGGACGTTCAGAAGCTCCGTAGTGAACATGGAAACACTGTCATCTTCTACAACATTGATTCACCAGTTAAAGTTAAACCCATGGAGTTTGATCAGTGACAGTGGATAGACACACTGGGTTTATGTTCAGTTAATGACATATTTTACTGAAAAAGTCACTTTTTCTTTATTTAATTATTTCTGTTTTGATATCATAACCTTTGAATTTTCATGAACATCTAAATTAAATATAGTAAACTGAATGTAGGAAAATACATGATTCACAGTGAAAAATGCAAAATATAGAGGATAATATTATAATAAATAGTGATAGATTGCTTAAGAAAGGTTAAATCAAGAAAAAATAGATTTGGGAAGTGGCACAAAAGTAGCACTGGGTCTTTATGGGTTATGAGAAAAGAAAAATTGTTTGTGATCTTTTTTTTTTTTTAAGTTTGAATAATGCCCTCATTCACACATATGATGTTGTCACTTTATAGCATAATTTTACAAGTCAAGAAAGGTGCAGTCTGTTGTAAAACTGTTTTCAGACTGTGACGATGTGTAAATAGAAAGACTACACAGTTGAAAGGTGTAGAGGGGATGTCATTATAACCACCTTTCTCCAATGTCTGTTCTGAGTCACTGAAGTGTTTCTGCAGCATCAACATGAATAGATTTAGCAGATTTTCACAGTACAATACTTTTTTCACCTCAGTAGAAGATAACTTTTCATCTTAACATACAACATGGACAGCGTTAACATTTTGACAGTGTTTTTTTTTTTTTAGAAAAGCTCACTCAAGTTTTAGGAAGTAAGTAGAAAAAAAAAATAAGTTTGCGCTGAAATTTGTCTCAATTAGTAATCCCAATTCAGCAGTACCAGATTGTGTGCACAGAGCATTGTTGAACGTGGCACAGAGTGATGACTAAACACAGAGCGTTGGTTCAAACAGAGCCAAACCATTTATAAATGCATTTGTTTAATCAGACATTAGACAAAAATAACAACACAAATAAATGCTAAAATTCAGGATAGTGGTTGAGATAATCTATAGGATTAACCCCTAACCAAAAATTTGTAATGTAGGCTTATCCGTACACAATTGTACCAGTTTAGTACATCATTTCACATACTGTTTAACTATGTATTTCTGAAATAAATACACAAAATGAGTTGCCAGTCTGGATGAGGGAGAGGGAGGTGTGAGGAAAGACTCGAGTGAAATGCAAACATCACACATGGATAAGGAAGTCCTCGTAATGGCTTGCGGTAATGCCCACGGTCAGGATGAGTATTTCTGTGACAGATGGGACAGGCCGGGCAGTGTGCTGGGTTGGTGGAGAAGCATATGGTGCGCTATTGATGATCTCATACACCAACGCCAGGCCCCGTCGGAGGTGTAAATGCTTCTCTGCACCCTACCAGCGAATGCAGAACCGTTGATTTCACCAGCAAAAATGTGGATGCGCATTAATGTGTGAGCATGTGTGGAATGCTTCATCATCTGTGGTTTTAGTTTTTGTTTTTTTGGTATTTTTCACACTTAGCAATGGGCCAATATGATGGGATTCCAGCTTGAAAATGAAGCAAACACCCAAGAATGCACTTATGCTGCTTTCATTGTTTCAAACAGTGAATTGGAAACATTTTTCTACACAATCCTGCTAAATTTCCTTTTAATTCACTGCTATAATTTCTAATCAGCACCACATCACCATCAGTTTTAAAAGTAATCCGAAATGCTTTGTTCATCCTAGCATTAAAACTAAGAAAAAACAGAACAATATATCTTGAGCCTTTGTTGTGTCAAACGATGCTAGATCCTAGCTTACAATGAGATCTGTCTCAATTTGTAGATCACAGGCCAGAGGCATAGAGGGGATCTGAGCTGCCACAGAAAGCAGACAGCTAAATGAACAGATTGAAAACAATCACTTTAAGACACACAGAACAGCAGTGTCCTTGGCCTTGAGCTACTTTGAGCTACTTTTATTTACACATCATCTGAGACACTGTGGGAGACTCACTGAATTGACTGTAAGGGCTCTTGAAGATTCCCAGGAACCCAAAGAAAAAAAACTATCCCATTCTTTCGAGGAAAATAAACTACATATAGAGTGGCTGATAAAACGTTACATGTTTTCAGTGTTTACCTTCAAGCATGTTGGCTTAGGACAGTAATGTGAGGTGGGCTGAGATGTGTTTGGCAGATGACGAGATACTTCATATGCGTTTCTTTCCCTGTAACCACACCTCCACAAAAATCTAAATATACAAACTGTGCACACACAAAACTGCCTCATCAAAGAGCTGGCTAATGTCAAGGTAGCTAGATATTATTCAGTAAGCCAACGTATCAAACTAAGTATCCTTCTAATAAGCACACATGAGATTTGACAGCCATGCATAAAACTGCTGTTTACACTGAATATTCATAGCCGAGTAAAATAAATTAAAATTATATTCTACCTCTGTTAATTGTCATTCCAGCGGGGAGTCTGTGCTAACACAATGACGCGGGGAAAAAAAGAGCAGCATATAGAGGAAGGTGAATGAGGACTGAGAGAAATTAAAGCAACTCCAGAACAGAGACAACAAAAGCAGAATGATACAGAATACAGAAAATGTGATCACAATGCAATTTGTCAAATGAAAGTCAAGAAGATGACAGAAGTAACAGGGACAACATATTCCTCACTGATTCGATATGAGGTGAACATAAACAGGGGTATACGTGGCTCCCATTCATCACACAGGCTCAACATGTAGTGAAGATAAGAATCCAAACCAGTGTTTTCTTCCATTGCTGCTTTGTCAATGAATGATTGCTGGGGGAGGCAGGAGGCATGGCAGACATGAAGGGGCTCTTGCAGCAAGGAAGGAGAGGGAAAATGTGGTTTTGATTTAGAATTCAGACTGAAAATCCATCAAGATTTGCTCAACAGATGCATCTGTCAAGCGGGTGGCGACACACAAAGTGGACTGCATAATCACATTCTCTTTGGCTGTTGCAAAGCACAGGTATGTGTACGCATATCTGTGTGTGTATGGCTATACATGTCTGCTTGGATGGCAAGCACGAAATCTATATTCATTACTGGAGGCTCTCTGATATCTAAAAAAAAAAAAAAAAGCAAGATAGCAGCCACGCCTTTGCGAAAACAGTCATACATTCACATCTGGCTATAAATACATGAGCATGCGCAATGTTAAGGGAAAGCAGTTCAGTCTTGCAGTGACTGATGCTGAATATTGTCAAGGACAACATACTTAGGCAATGCAAAGGAAGGCAAAACACACAACCTGCTCAAAACCTGGACACATATCCTACAAGTTTTAAAAATGGTCAAATTTCAAGACAGGATACATTTACGAATGTTGAGAAATAAGTGGACAGAAGCTCTTATCGATTCCTCTAACTAGTATTATCCAATTAAAAACGAGGTCCAAATTACAGGGAGCTTAGAGCCTCTGACCATCAATTAAAAGTTGGATGTAAAGGATGTAAAAATGCTGTAAAAGCAGTAGTGTTAGACATATTGAGGATCATTATTATTTCAGTGATAAATAAGCTACTCTTAACAGTTACAAAGACAAATTTATGATGTTTTCACACAGCGAATACCCCACGACGAGAGAGGATCGTCTTTTGAGTAATCATGCACCCCTAACAAGCTCATCCCAGTGGTGTAGTGCACTAACTTACAGCATCATAACTTCAACAACCTATATATTTAAATAATATAAGCCCTACTGCTTTGTACTTCTGGTTTTATATGCAATCTCCATTTCATTACCTTATACTTGGACATGTGCACTGACAAAGTTGAATCAATCAATAATAGATAACATGATAAAGTATATGATAAAGATGAGAAAACAGAAAATAGAATGACTGTAACAGTTGCACTGAACTATAACTTGCTGATGTATAAACTTTGACATCTCAGACATGCCACATGGTTGGACAGTACCCATTGGCGTCTGCAACTCAGCGCAATCCAAATGTGTTTTAAAGGCAATATCATGACTTTAAAGCAGTGGCAAAACACTTTACAAATTAACTAGCGCTGAATCGAAACAAGTGGTGCCAGGCACAACAAACCCTTCCCTTTGCACATTTCACCCATTAAATGGGAAGATTTTTTAAAAAATTATAAAAAATTTGAACTTTGACCTACCTTTCCCAAAATGTAATCGCATCTATTTCGGGTCACTGGTAATCTATAAACCTAATTTGGTATGAATTGAACCAGTAGTTTTGCTGCTAATGTGTTAAAAACAAAGAAACAAACAAACCGAACCAAAAACAACACCCCTTGCCTCCCCTTTGGGGGGCGGGGTAATAAAACGCTCTAGGCCAGCTACAGTACTGCAAACAACCCATGATGCAGAGTAGTGAAGCTTTGACAACATGACTGAAAGACACAGCTGGGCTTAACAAAGATAGGACGACTTCTGGTTTAACTTTAAAGTTAGTGTGAAAAAGATTATCTGTTGGTGACTAGATTTTTACTTTATTGCTCTACACTATACAGTTAAATATTAGGGATGCAACGGTACTCAGGAAAACCATGTACCATTCGGTTCGCCCTGCACAGGACAATCTGGTGAATAATCTTATGGACTATGGGTTTTCAGTTTTGCAATTGATTTTGCGTTGCGTTTTACATACTGCCCTCTTTCGCTCTGGACATTCATGTGAGCATGCAGCGCAGGGAAGCCCCGCCCCTCAGTGAGAGACAGCGGACAGAGAAGAGGCTATAAACTCAACACACATCAAAGTCTTGCACAGTTCCACCACTTTTCCAAAACCGGCACCTGCCCGTACCCATGTACATTAGACCCACAACCCGACCCGACCCATGATTAAATGCGTACAGTGGATAACCCTGACGTTTTTATACTGCCGTTTTCTTTTACATCCCAATGCAGAACAGGAATTTATTTATTTAGAAAAAAAACCCTTTGGTCGTTATCTGTGCATGTCTGTTTTATATGACTGTAAACAAGTAGTCAAGGAATAAGAGAGGGTTGTATTGTTCAGTACAGAAAGTGTTATTTTATTCAGTACAATGATATAATTTGTTCCTACTGTGAAATTCAGTTTTTGCTGCCAAACAAAATAAAAATATAATTTTTGGAGAAAATAAAAGTTCTCTTTATGCACAAAACACGTACTGAAACCATGGCCCAAAAACTGAGGTACAGACTGAACCGTGGGCTACCTGTACCATGGCACCCCTATTAAATATGCAAATGCACAAATATAAAAATTGAAAACCAGATGTTTTTCATCCACCCAACAAGTATTCAAATAGTTGAACACTTGGGTCCAGCCCTTAAAACATTTAGATTCCCTATGTTGCATACTACTACAATATGTTTCCCATATTCATCTAGTTTGTGATCTACCAAGTCAGTAATGCTTTAAACAAATTAACAAACACCAGTGCTGTGCTGGCTGCTATAAGAGATTTCTTAATAATATCAGTGACCAACACAGCTGCTGTTATTGAACTATGGCCAAAATATCTTTCTGAAACTGACTGGGGATAATATTTTCAGCTAAAAACTAAATTTCAGTTGTTCCTTCACAAACAGACAGTGTGGAAATTGCAGGGTAATTACTTAAATCAATAGGGTCTCCACCTTTTAATAGAGGGAGAACCACCGCAGGTTTGTAAATAGTGGATATGAGTATTAGTAACACTGTAACTCAATCAAACTTTTGTCTGCTGTTTTCTGGTCTTCGTAACAGTCTAACAGGGAAAAAAAAATTATTGATATCTTACTGCGTGACATTGGAATCATACCATATGTCATTTTTTTAATTAATGAAAAAGAGATTACCTTATACAAGCAAGAGGCTGTAACAATGGAAAGACTCACCATATGTTCACTGAAACTTGCATGATTTGATGATGGCTGTCATTGTAATCACTTGATTCGCTGACCTTTCTTCTTACACCACAGCTGGTTCAAACATTTACATCAAAAATCTCAAGATGTACTAGAAGACGAGCAGACATTAATGATTTCCATACATTATATGCAAATGACTCATAATCCTATAGCTTTCCTCTGCCGTGATATGGGTGATATTTATGCTTTAGCGTAAACTGTCATATTAACTAGTGAATGTATTTCCATAAAATAATCATATTCCCCTTAGGTTGATCTGAAATTACTTCTGTAATCCCCTCACCTTTCATATAATGCCACCATAAAATTACATTTTTAATTTGTACAGTCCTCTGGTTTATTACTAAATAAATTCACTTTGTTTTATTTAAATCTTCAACCAATGGCATTGTGCTTTTTTTCTTTTCGCGCATGGATGCTATTATTAATAGGTGTGTGAAGTGAGGTGCTCTCTTTCTTGAGTACGCTCACACTCAAGTGTTTGTTAAATGACCCAGATGAATCACTGAGTTAAACCACAGCAACAAAAGAACAGTATAAAGAATTACTACAACTAGCATTTGCATTTCAGCGTCTCATAGGTTTGGCAAGTACAGAAATCGACATCAAGCTGTCAAGTTTAGCAGCTCCTCAAATAGGTAGCACATAACAAACATCAATAATTGATTCAGACAGACATTTGCGAGTACGTTCCCCATTTACTGCTGAGTGGTATAACATTTTCACTTTCTTGGCAGCGTGGATGCGTTATGATCAGAGTGAATACCTGAATGCATTGAATGTGGTGACAAACTAGAGACAAATGTGAGTACTTTGAAAGAAACAACAAGTGTGTTTAGTTGTGTTTTCTGTTACACTTAAAGGGGTCACATTTTGCTAAACCCACTTTTATTAGTCTTTGGTACATTTCTTTGTGTATTTGTGGACCCTAATAGTTCAAAAAGTTTGAATTTGAACCCGCCAGGTGCTGCAAAGTAGGGCTGCACAATATTGGAAAAAACTGACATTGCGATTATATATATATATATATATACATATAAATTGCAATACGAAAAAATACTTGGAAGGGTATGATAGCTGTGTGGTGCCGACGTAAATGGTCAAATAAATTGGTTGTGTTAACTCTAGTGGCGACAGGTACCAGGCACTGTCACAGAACACGTGTTTCAGTTTCATCCTTCTTGTAGCTGAAATAATTCCAGATAACTGATGCTTTTCTTTTTGGCACCAACTCTTCATTTTCAGTGATATTCTCTTGTTCATTGCTCATTTTTCAATGTTGTTACCAGCAACTCACTCCATGTGCATGGGCGTGGCCTGCTTCGACAAACTGATTAAGAAAGATTGTGACTGGTGGATCGCTGTGCGCAGTATGTGTCAGGTACCAAGGCTGAAATTAGATGAGAACATGTTGAGTTCATTTACCTCCTATATTGCAGGACCTGCAATGTGACTATTGCACACATGTACATCGCGATGCCGATGCTTAAATGATATATTGTGCAGCTCTACTGCAAAGCCATCTTTATATTCACTTCGGCAAAAATTGAGTGGATTTCTACAACCCGTTTTAATTCCTTCTTAATTTGTTACATCTATAACTAGTTATGTCACAACATTTGCACATATAAGGTCAAAACTTCCGCCGAACATTTCTCCGAGTATGCCATAATTGTTTGCCGGCAGCAGAGGTTGTAGTAAAAACTAAAAATATGTCAAAACTTCAAGCTGATTACCTAAAATGTTCAGTTATTGGTTGAATGGGACAGAGCAGCACAGTCAACAACCTGGAGAGGTTGGGGCCTAAAGGGACTCGTGTGCATTTAAAGGGCCAGCGCTTAAAATGACCTTTCTGGTGTCATTACTCAAAAATAGTGTTGAAGATGGACCTGTGGAGTTGAATTAACGAAGAAATCAGACCCATGCATAGCATTTACAGTTTATGTAGAGCACAGGGAAATGTTTGAAAATGCATAATTCCATTTTTTTTTAAAAAGCAAATTATCACTCCTTTAAGGCAGGCAGTTCTTAAATTTATGCAATGTCAAGGTGAAAAAGTTTGTTACAAAAAATGTCACTCAGTATAAGAGCCTTGAATAGTTGGGGGGACAAGTGGATTTGGGTCATTAGCTTTGGAGAGACAGCAGAAGTTAGAGTGTCTTTCCCTCAATGTCCCAGTGGAGCAAATGTTTTAAAATCTTTGGACTTTCTGATAACTCCCCACGCTGTTCACCCAGTATGGGGCCGCAGAAATCAAACTCTGCTTTCCACAATCCATTAGCTGGTTATGAGTCACCCATCTGCCAGTGTAAACTCCCCCACCAAGAGTTGTCCTTAAAGTTACAGGGAATCAATGGTCTGTGTCGAACCATGATCATTTATTTATTTATTTCAGCGCACATTTCGATAGCGAAGGAGGACGATTTTCAGCTATTTGTCCTCTGTGGTAATAGAACAAATCAATCTGTGTCCACTTTACCAGAGCTGAACCACTCGCCGGTACATGAGAGGAGGTTCGATATAGCATGGCTGCAATTGAACTGTCAGCTTAACCACTTCATGGTTAAGTGAGTGTAGCACAGAGGAGAATACTAGCTGATGTGCATGTGCCCAACGCATGTCACTCATCTGTGCCTGTAATTCCACGCTTGAGTGGTTCATTCTATTGTGTATGGAGGCAACTAAGGGCTCGCAGTAGGATATCAGCGCCACACAGAAATCCATTTGAGTCGCTCTTGGTCAGCTGAGATACCCCCAGCCATCTGAATCCTCCACACAGAGCCATCCATACCTTGTCCTCAACTGCAGAGAGCCGTGAAACAGAGCTCGTTCCAGCCTAGCGTCGCACACCCAGCGTCCCTCTCACAACCCCTGGGATTAAGAGCTTGGCAGTCTCAGTTTGAATTTCAGCCCGACAGATCATAACTAAAGAAGTTACTGATCTCCCTCTTTCTCTGACTCTCTATCACATTCATATGTGACCCAACATGGCCCAACAGTGAGCTGTGCCCACTCATGTAGCAAAGTATATGTCTGAATAAACAGGGCATTGGTAGATGCTCACTAACTTGCTTTAATAATTAGCCAACAACCATTTGTTCACACACATGCAGAAATATAGATGACTGAAGCTTATTAGTTAAATGAAGATGTGAAAGTAAAGCATCACTGGCCATCTGAAAAAAGGGGTTAAATACCACGCTACTGCAAATTACTCTGTCCAATGAAATTTGCATTGGTGTATGTTTTCAGTTTAGCTGAGTATTTATTAACACTCCTGGTGTGAATTGTCACAGTCACAGTTGAGTTCATATGAGAGCACTATTGCTAATTAAACCTGTTTCTTGTCTATATCTGAAAAACAACTGAGTGCAAAATAAAGCCTGAATCCTCTTCTCACTGCTTCAAACATAGGTTGAAGAAACAAATAAAATATTTCACAACTATAGTTATGTAATTACCACTACAGCAGTGGACAATCTGACGAAGATCCAATGACAAATAACATCAAGGTCATGAATTGTATTGAATTCTCTTCCTCCCTAATGTAACGTAAATATGCAGTAAAAAGTGAACAAGAAAAGCACTTCCTGTCTGATTTATTACCATGTTTAATAAGATATTCAAACCCAAAGTAAATAAAAACTGAGTCCAGCCAGGGATCCATATAGAGGCTCTATATTTCTGCTCCTACCAGTATAGCTACTGTCATGAAAAACAACATATATCATCTTCCTTCTTTCAGTTTATCCTTGTTTGCAGTGTAACCAAGGCCTCTGAAAGCTGAACCCCAGGCGCTGGAGCCCAGAGGCAGCAGCAAGAGTGGCACCTCACTGGCTGACAACCAACCTGGACGCTCTATCAGAAAGCTACTGCTGCATCTGGAGAGGACAGCAAATAAAATAAAACAAGAGTTAAAGTTGGAAATATGCGGTGTGTGCGGGTGTGTGTGTGTGTGTGTGTGTGTGTGTCGGGCAGTTTGGTGCGTGAAAAGAAGACAGAACAGGTGAGGTAAGGGAAAAGAAAGGCATGTGGGTGCATACAGATGTGCACTAAACTGTCTCTGTTCATGAAAGTACAATGCATTTGTGAGTTTCCGTCACTTTCTAAAAACACTAGAAAAAAAGAAAGACAAAGTGAACACGCATGCAAACATCCAAAGTATGAGAAAATGAAAATGAGACGCTGTGAAACAAATTATCTCGGCTGACTGCCATGATGAAAAACAGAGAAGGCAAGACCACAAAGCTCAGGAAACACAGGCTTTCACACATAAGCAAACAGCATAAAGATGCGATTAAACATGATAAAACTTCAGCCCTGATTAGCCACATCCATTTGCACATTCTGTAGCAGAGCCAAAGAGCCATGCAGCACAAATAAGACTATTAAGGCCTCAGTTTACAGCAGTAAAATTACAGAGTAATTACAACAAATTACTGTATACAGAATGCTACAGCAACATAGCAAGCAATTTTCCATCATATCGCAATGAAGAAATTATCAAGCGGTAAATCTCTACGATATACTCTCTATATGGACAAGAGAGTAAAGTGAAAAGAGAGAAAACAAGAGAGCCCCTACAGCGATGACAACATGTTTGTGATCACCAGATCTAAAAATGTCGTCAAGGTCTGAATATGGCTCAGCTGTCAGCATGTCCATGTGTTGATTTAGTGCGACAAAAGAGAAATTCTTGTTCTGTTCATACAAAGAGAGCTTTACTTAACCTGAGTCAGAGGAAGCTTAATGGTATTAATACGTGACAGCTACTGTAAGTAGGTTAAAGACAAAAATCTTTTAAACATATAGGCTATGTAGTTCTCTCAAAATAACAGCGCAAACATGACCCAAAAGAAAATCCCAACTGTTAAAAGATAGAAAATACAAGATATAACACTTGTACATCAGATACTAGTTGTTCCATATCATATACAGACAGGTGAAGTGAAAGCAAAATGGCACAGATTCTGTAACTCTCTGAACTCTGTTGAAGGATGAACACCATTCTTGCAAAACATACTCCCACGTTTGGTGTTTTAATGATAGGGCTGAGATAGAATGGCATAGTCTGACATGAGACGGTAGTGAAGGACATACATTAACATAACATTCACATCATATTCAGTCTCATCAAACCACTCAGAGAGCCCTGGTACCCTATGGCTAAGGGTACTGTCATCAATTGAGACCATTCCCACCAGGTTTTTTTTCTTTAAACACGTCACCTATCTGCTTGTTACTTGGTCTGTGCGCAAAGATTCCGTGATTCATCACTTTTATATAAATTTCATAATAGATTTTGATCTAGGGCAGAGAAAACAGCAACTTGAACCTTGCTCTGATGGATACTGGCTGTTTGGTTTGACAAAATATGTATCTTATTCATTCAACATAGAATACCTAACAAACAGAAGGTATAGAGTCCGTTTTTATTATGTTAAACCAGTGGTTGTCATTATAAATCGCTCAGATCGGTTTGAGGTCTGTGAGCGGGGGGGCAGATGGTGAATGATAAGGTGAGGGGACCAACTTTATCAACACGTCCTCTGTATACAGGTCTGTCACGTTACTTGTAGAATTATGCACTGAGGTCCGAATTGAGGACGGATTGTGGTCCTTGAGCGGGTGGAGGTGGGTGTCCAGCACATGCCCCCCCCTCCCCGCAAATTTGTTTTCAGGGGGTAGCAGGTACTCAACGATACAGTGAGGGGAGCTCACTTTCACTTTCTCTCAGCTGTATTTATAGAGCTAGGTATATAACCCATCACGTCCTCCACATATAGGTCTGTCGCGTTATATGTAGAAGTATGTCCCCCCCCTCTCCCCGTTCAACAATTTTTTTTGGGAATAAAGGGGGCGCCGGTAGACTGATGATGCTGTTAGTGGGGCTTGGTTCAAAAAAGGTTGAGAAACCCTGCGTTAAACAGTTAGTCACGTGAGTGTGAATGGTTGTTGGTCTATACATGTCAGCCCTGTGACGGACTGGTGACACATCCAGGACGTACCCTACATTCGCCCATAGGTAGCCGGCATAGGCTCCAGCACCCCCCTGACCCTCCCAAGAAATAAGTGGTTCAGACAATAGATGAACAGATGGATGGATTGTTAAAAAAAAAAAAAAATCATCACAACCTGACATACTGATGAGCATACAGTCTAGTTGTTTGCATACATGTGTGTCTGTTCTACTCACTGAGCTTCTTTGCAGCTTCCAGGGCCTCAGAAGCTGTGTCGGCCACATAAAAGCGTTGGACGGCCACGCCACTCTCTTGCATCAGCTTCTTGCTCTGGTACTCTTGCAGATTCAGCCATCTCCTGGGACTCAACCAGGTGCACTAGCGGAGGGAAAGGGAAGGAGGAGGCAGAAAAAGTGTGACATGAACGTGAGAGATGGTTAGCACTATAGGGCACCAATCTTCAGTGCGCAATCAGATTACAAAGATAAAGATAGCAATTTTTCTCCTTGAGTTTAACATTTATCTAACCTAAGCTTGTACATTATCTACTAAGGTCATTTACATTAGACACTGACAAAACAAATCTAACATTCCAAATCTTTTTCCATCGCTTTCTCTCCCTCCTTTCGCTATAGTAAGGCATGCAGGCAGGTCTAAGCTGCAGGACAACTCTGGAGCTGTTTGCTCCATCAGCACACACAGACCCTGTCAGCTCCAGCTGTTGTTGCTATTAAAAAGAAATTGGCTTTTTAATGTAACAGAGACACACCGGCTATGTTAGTGTAGCAATTCTATGTGCGTAGGTGTGTCTGAGTATATGAGCATGTGAGTGTGCATGCAAATGTTTTCACAGGAAAGATCTTCAGGGAGTCGTTAAGGAGAGAAAGGCCATTAAAGTAAAGGGAAAACAAGGACTGCGAGGTAAATTATGGTTCAGCATGTAAATGATGCTTCAGTGTGAATATTAAACTAACAGAATAATAACATCAGGGTTGCACTGCATTATGGTGCTGACTAAGTTAAGTTTGATAGACCTGATTCATCTGTTAGGGCTACAGCAGACTGAGTTATTCAAAGGCGCTTGTATAAAGATCAGAAGCATATGGGAATATTATAATGCTGAAGATGATGAACATGTGATGCTGCTGGAATATATTATGTAGTAAGTCTTTTGGTAATGGTGTAGCTTTTGAAACATTATTAGTTATACTCAATACTAATTCAATGCAGAAAAATCAAACATTCCATGCCACCAACTGTCTTAGATGGTACAATCAATATTTTGCTCTTAACCACGACAAAAATGTGTGGTTTTTTTTTTTGTTTTTTTTTTTAAGGAAACAGCTAACTACTGCTTGGTTCTATGCTCAGCAGTGGGAAAAAAAATGCATTTATGAACAAAAGCACAAACTAAAATGCAGCGAACAACATCTCGGCAGTGGATTGCACCTTCAAATATAATCTGAATCCTGATAAACTGAGAAAAACACTGGTAGACACATGGAAAGACATCCAGCCTAAACAACCACGTCAAAGAATATGGTTCTGTGAAAACTGTTGTTTGACAATAATTTTAAGAAGAAGCAATGTTTTTGATGAGTCATATTCTAAAGACTTTTCAAACTGCAACAACAAATAGTCTACATAAACCAAGATGCTTTTAGTGCATAGATGCATGCACTGTATGTTTATCCCACATTTTGTGTCACAGCTGCACAGGGTAAGGCAACACGGCAACAGTGTTCCTTTCTGTCTTTAACAAAAGGAATGGAAGGGGTTGACATAAGATGGGAGTCAGTTCACTGTCTTTCAGTCCTAAAAAGTGGATGTAACCCTAACTACCCTTTAGTAGTTATTAGCAATTAAAAGCATATAGGGCTGAAATGGTCACTCCAATGGGTAAAAAGCAAATCCAAACCTTTTTTTAATCTAACTAAGCAAAATCATCAGTGGGCTTCAAATGAAAATACAAATGCTAACTATTATACTCAGTTCATGCCAAATAGTGCTTCTTGTGCCACAGCATACTATATTCACATAGTTTTTCCATTAAATTTGTCAGGAGATTTCATTAGAGCCAAAATAGGTTGTTTTCTTGAAGAACAGCACATTTTGATCCGGACTGGCCTCTTTTCTTGCATAACTGAATACTGTAATAAGGGGTATCTGTGGGTCATCTCAGCTCCAATACTATACTATTCATATTGCTGTTTATTGCTGTTTGTATGAGTGCAAAAGCACAATGCTTTTAAGTCTATCCCCATAGCACTCTACAACAGCCAGTAGTGCTGAAGTGACTCTTACAGCAGTCTGGAGCAGTTCATAGGCAGGCCAGCAAATGAACTCTAAGTATGCATTAATATGTGTAACAACAATATAGAGTTAGGAAATAATAAAATCTGAAAAGCATGAAGGAAAAAAAAAAAAAATGAACATGGACAGACTGGATATGTCTATACCCATTTGGTAGTCAGTAAAACTTGGCAAAGGGTTTGTGTGTATGTTTGGTTGCGTGACTGCTAGAATTCACTCTTTTTCTGCCTGCTGCTTATTCCTACATGTTCACTTTAGCAGAACATATCCCTCAGCCTTAACAAGGCAATAGTGCAGAATAAGTTTTCTCTTTTTTGTGAACTCATTTGACTGCTGTCAGGTACCTGCAGGGCAGGGCTCTTCCTGTTCTCTTAAAACATCCACTTCCCTTGCCATTCAGACCGTTTGCCTTTGGGGGGGATCAGCTCTGCTGCCTGGGTGCATGTCTCCATCTGTCAGTCTATCTCTTGGTCTATATTTGACTAAAGTAAACGAGAGCCTGTCACAGGACCTGGTTACATGTCTATCTAACAGGAAGTATCATGTGATGAGACAGAGACACATTTACTGATGGATCCACTCAGATAAGATTTGAAGCCCAGACCTATCTCAACGCAACCTGACTGGTACTTAGATCATGGGTTCCACCTTATCAAGGACACACTGGTGCTGCCATACTTTAAAGTCAATCTCAAATTATCTCACAAATGGATATATTTTACCAATCCGTCAGTGAGCATGCATTTTCAGGACTACTGGCTTTGCACTTGGACTGTTGTCTATGCAGCAGTTTATGCACCAGAACATAACTTAGAAATTCTCTTAAACATCACGTAACTACACAAAGTTGTGGACATTTTATGACATTATGATTTTCAGTTCAGTGACAAAATATTCACCACTCAGACATACAGCATGAACTGAAACAACTGATCGATGATATAATAATGACATAAAAGCTAGTTTCACAATGTGAAACAGAAAAGACATATTCTCTTAATTTCTGCCAAACCTAACACATATCTCTGCAGCAAACATAAAACCTACTAGTATTCTTTGTAAACCAGCCCCAGGAAAACCTATACATATAAATGTCAGACCTCAATTGAGATTGTTGTTCTGTCACCCAAAGAGATAGAAAGGAGATGGTGAAAAGCAGCTTCACAGACATCCCAAAAATAACAACTGCTGCTTACTGGAGAAGTCAAGTGGGGCTGGCGGTCTCCCTGCAGGCACTGACAGTTACCTTGGGCAAAACACCAGAGAATGGAAAGGAACCTCAAGCACTTTTTAGTACATATCGAGCCCAGAGATAATCTGAATCAAAGATGGGCTCTAGTTCAGCACTATAGTAATAATTGGACTTCATAAGTAGACTTTAGCTTGTTTAAAAAAGACCTCTCTCCATATTCTGTTAGCACTATGCTAGTACTGTAAAGAGGGCTGGCACTCCAGTATTTTTCTCAAATGGGGGTAAAAGATGTTTGGGTTGTTTGGCAACTTCTTGGCTAGCACTAATTAAAGGATCTTGTGACAGTCCAGGAAAGTTGTTTTGGGGAGAATGTGTATGCATGAGGGAATGTTTTGTGGTACTAAATGACGAAATCCCCACAAGAGGAAATGTCATACAAAATACACATTCTCGTCAAAACTTGCAATTTTCAGTGTGTAGTTGCTGTGCAACTTGTTCTTCTTTCATGTAGCAGGGGAGAATATCAAAAAGCAAAAACACACACACAGCAGAAGGAAGGAACGTTACAATCCTGCCACTGCATAATGGAAATATTCACCCTTATTCCTGAGGACTAATTCCAGTTAAGTCACACTAGCTATATACTGATATTGGCATTTGGTCCATAACATCGGTCATCTGTCAAGATATAACAGAAAACAAAGCTACAAAGCAATCATATAAACAAATAATTGAGAAAATCTAAATGAAATGTATTGCATTAATGTATTAATAATTATGATGAATTGTTGATTGTTACTAAGTATGAATAAATGTTGATGATGAATGATGACACTGTCACAGATGGGTAACTTTTTTTCTTTTTTTAATTCGCTATCTGACTTATTATGGGGCACTTATTCACACTTTACTATTTTCTTTACTATTCTTACTACTCTTAATCTATGGGCTCTTTTAAGTGCAAATATAATGTTATTAGTGTATGTGAGCCCTGCGATGAACTGGCGACACTGGTGTCCAGGGTGTACCCCGCCTTCCCCCTTAAGTACCTGGGATAGGCTCCAGTGACCCCCGTGACCCTAGTGAGGATAAAGCCGACACAGAAAATGAATGAATGAATGAACAGTGTATGTGATGTTTGTTCTTCCCATACAGTCTGTACAAAGATTTTGATAATTTAAATTAATATTTCTTAGTCTGTACACATAAAAGTTTTTTTTTTTTTTTTTTTTTTCTGATAAAAACAGATTAATGGAATAAATGAATGGAATGAACTTATTTATTAAATATGTAGCCTATAGATATTACAGCATTAGCAGCAATCGGTAAGTACGAGGTGACATCTCAGGCTTCGTGTGGTTGCAAGGTCTTCTTCATTTTCTGCAAAGACCATATTAACAACAAGAAATAGTAACAAGTATGCGATCATCCACACAAAAGACAACCAACTGTGAAAATAAATATCTGCCGCTTTCATAAAAAGTCATGATTCTACCCTAGTGCACAGAAATCCAAGGGGACAGGTCAATTTTTACTCTTACTGAGCATTACAACATCCTATCCTGTCAGTTGGCCTGTTTAAAATGATTTTTTTTGTGAACTGCTAACAGCAAACTGTTCAAATCCCACTTTGTAGAAAGATGGCAAAATATTCAGCAATTTAAATCAATGCTCCCTCAGACTGTGAGTCAATGTTAGATAAATTCATCAGTCTACTCCTCATTCCTGGGGCTCACAGGTACCACAATTTTCAGACATTTGGTTTATCAAAATGATAGAAAAATTTACTTCTTAAGAGAGTTGAATAAAATAAAAATGTATCAACAAATTTATAATGCTGTAAATTACCTTATTTCTATGTCTGGTAACACGGACACAGAAGCAAGATGTCGCAAAGAGGGAATTTTTAGGGTTACAACAGTGATGCTCAACTAAGGGCTGCACAATATGGGAAAAAAAAAAAAAACAGACACTGCAGCATTCTTCTAGAATGAATTCACTAGTGTGTTAGAAAAACCACTGAATATATTTACATAAAAAGTCATTTTGGTTTAACTGTGTTTAGATTTTCTTGAGTACCAACCACTTTTTCCTTCAACAGAATTTTCAACTTACTAAACATGAGAGCTGACAAGTGCTGTGACTATTCTTCTGCAATTAATTTGGAGGGAAAGGTCATTCTATACACTTTCTGTGAAGGCACTGTGGACAAAATAACTCTTTTTGTTTGACACTATATATTTGCTAAAATTCCATTGTGTTCTATTCCACACAACAGCAATATAGTTCCAATATTACATCCCTTCTTTGGTTTTCTTGTCCCACTCTCATTTTCTGGTTGTGCTAGATGACTAGCATTAGCATGAACCGTGATTGACAAACACCCATCCCACGCACACAAGCCATTAGCCCCATTTTCATCAACATATCCAGAAATTGATTTAGCTTGGAAATCCTATTAATCTGTGTAGTTTGTGTTTCTACAATATTGCAAATTTCCAGAAAATCTATTCAAACGTTGGGTCAATTCCAGTCTGGCGGAATTTCTTCCTCTGCAAATACGCTCAACAGACCATGGACAGGGCAATCCTCTTGTTTTGCTCCATTTTCCAAATGATCAAAACACAAATGAAATAAACAAATTTGCAGCTACACACTGGCTTATTGTGGGTGAACATAAGTGCGGAATGCTCCAAATGTGTTCCACCAATCAGCATTCTTCAGCGTACAACCCTGCCCCAGGGAAAATTTGGGGGTGAGGGAAATTTTTTCCCCAGGTGATTTCAATGTAAATGTGCCAGGGATTTTCAAAATCCTGGGTAAATGATAAAAGTCCCTGCTGTGGAAAAGGGACTGTTGATACATGAGGACTCTGTGGGAAACATTGCATAACATTTAGTTCTATGTTTCTATTAAGTAAAGCATTAATCTCCTCATACCCCAAATCGGAATTATTCAACTCTTAAAAGAAATTGCCCTCAACTAATCAATTAATCATACACATCCCTAACATATTGCAAAGTATTGGCAATGAGGCTGATGTATTGTCCAGTACTACCAGTCCTAATCTTGTCTTTATCAAACCATGATGTTTTTGTGTCTAATCTCAACTAAACCACAACTATGTCACTGTCACGGTCTAAATAATGATTCAGTACATTTGAATGCAACTTGTAGCATTTCTCGTACCACCTATCAGCACTAATCAAACACCAAACACCCCTAAGATTCATGCTGGAGGCTATGGCCGAAATGACAAACATGTTCACCCTGGTTGGAGAGCTTGTTATGTCAAGGTTTTGACAGGTGATGAATAAAATGGTGATACAGGTTTTCCTTGGAAGAGAGCAGTAAGTGGCGGATGGCAGTATAGCAACATGGCAGGCATGCAAGCAGGCAGCTGGCCTGCAGTCCCCAGAGACTCTCTCTCCACAGTAATTATCATCAGCAGCACTCAAGAGACAATGCTACCACTCCTTCTACCAACTACTGCTCTACTTAAGCTTAATACACACACACAGAAAGAAGACAAGAATAGATCCACATGGGATGTGCGCAGTGCACTGGTAAGGAGAGAAGCACAAACAGAGTTGTATGGCCCAACGTGGGCCATAGATGGGGTAAAGTAGTCACTTTTACACACAAAAGCACTCAAGATCTTACTTATGAATGCATTTAAGTGACAAGAAGTGGGGCGCAGTGGTTAGAGACAGTGCAAGTGTTGACAATGATAAATACCAATATTCCTTATTAATACATGGAGAAGAAGAAAAAGAAGACAGGAGGTCATGTTGGCAACAGATCTCATCACCCAACAGCCATCCTCACAAAACGACTGGCTCACTAGCGACACCTTAGAGTAAGATAGAAGAAAGGCCAAATAAGGCATGTGCCTCATTTTACCGTTTTACTATTGTCTAGAAAAACTACAACTATCAATGTGACACCACTCGAAAAGAAAAACATGGTATCACTTTATCTATTGTGTTTTCTAGTCTTGCAAAGGAACTCTCCTTTTGAAATCCTTAACAAGAAAATTCAAATGAGGCAGAGGAGAAAAAAGCTGAAGGCATTTTGAGGAAGCACTTATTCCGTGAAAGAATTTTGCTTTCAGCAGGCTTGTAGCAAGAGTCTTGACATTCAGCGAGTGATCACAAAATGTCATGGCAGTGCAATGTAGCAAAGGTGGATACTAACATTTTTTTTTTTATTATTTTTGTTCAAAGCACAGCTTGAAGGCAGATCATAATGGTGTTTCAAAGAGGATGGAAATTCATTATTAAAATATAGCATGCAAAATAAATTAATAAATAACTAAATAAGTAAGCAGCCCTTTCAGATGAGTCCCATTCCTGCACACTAGTAAGAGATGATACACCCAGGCCTTTTTGCTATTGATTTAACACTATTCAGCTGGTTGACAGCTGGTGGCGCTGATCCTCCAAGAAGTTCAATAATGCAAATTTTACAAATGGCTGCTGAAAAACATATAATTTGTTTGGTGTATGTAGTGACTTCACATATGAACATAACTCCAGTGGTTCTAACTGACCTGAAAATAGAAGTCACAGACCTTTTTCAAACATCAAATTGTCTTTTTTCTCCAACAACCAAATGAATTAAATTCAAAGACACATTCAGAGATAAAATAATGATATAAATGTAATTTGTACTGACTTCTTAAGTGCACAGTTTGAAAAATAAATAACTGCAAACCCCTAAACTAGGCTTACACCATCGGAAGTGACGGCTAGGGGTATATCCCCGAACGCCCCCAATCCTTAACCAGACAGCTATGATGTCATGATGTGAGGCATCTCCAGGTCATGACCTTTCATTTGCACTTGATTTGAAGTCAATCAGACAAATAGTTCCAGAGATATGAACAAAAGAGTATTTAGTGATTTTAAACTATTGAGCGGCCCCCTGTAGAGCAATCTAGAAATGGTAAATCATCCAAAATCGAATCAGTTCTTCCCCTCTATGATATTCATTGATATGGAAAATCTGGAATTTCTAAACCAAATATTTTTCAAGTTATCGCGTTCACATGAAGGATATCTGGCAGCAGCGGTGAGACCAAAAACATTATATCCCCGAAACTCCATTCGGGCATATAATTAGAAAAGACTAAGAGAGGTGTATTGGAATGCTATTTTGCTCTAATGTGAAGAAGAAACTACACTTTGTCTGTACAATACTGCTATAAATTAGTCATTTACAATGTCTTAATCTACATACTGCCTATAAGATTTTAATAGACTGCGTCTCCTTTCTTTGTGCTAACTTTGACTGTTGTTTTGTTGATCGGCTAATTTCACATCTGGCCAAGGAACAACAGTTGAAAATTAGCTTTTTTGCTAGCACCGGCACATTTACAGTACCGCTGATTGGTGTGCACTGTCCCTGAATAAATAAACAAGTAAACGAATATCCACAAAGATAGTGATCAATGACAAGTTGTTTCTTCATGCAAAATGGATTTGGGATTTAAAATTCAATTAAGCTGCTTTATTTTAGGGATTGAGTGAAGGCAGGGCATCTATACCCTTAGGATAAGGAAGGATGCATAATGTTAAGTCTGGGCTTAAACTGTATTGCCTTTCATAATAAAAAAAACAAAAAACAAAACACTAAAATAAATGAACAGTAGCAATGTCAAAATGTGCTGAGTAAACAATGTGACCATACGGTGGCTCTCTTCGCAGAGTGACTGTGCCCTCACACAAAGACACACAAAGGACAGACAGTGCTTCGGCAGCAGCTGCATCAGGTTGCCACGACCTCGTTGCAGTTGTACAGATGCAGGAGTGGCAATGAAGGACAAAATCTTGGTGAAGAGAATGCTGCTCCCAGAACACTTCTTCAACCAGCCCATATGGTATTCAGATCAGCCTCATGCAACATCAGAACTTCTCATGGGAGGTACGAAATTTGTGCAGTCTCATGTTTGTGTGAGAGCAGGATGCACAATGTCAAACCCCACTTGTTGTGAGAAGTGTCATCACTGAGGGAATGTCTGATCTTGGCACTTTGCAAAGTCATCTCAAGATGTGCCACTACTTTGTCATTTGCCCTTGTGTTCAACTTAAGGAGTCAATATCCTAAGGCTAATTTAAGGCAGTTGTCTCTATAACTATGAAAGAGTGGAACAATGTCAAAAAGTCGCCATGTGACAGAGTAGTTCTTGCTCCGTTGGAAATTTATTAGAGCTATAAGCCTTAATTTACAGGGGAAGGTTACAAAGCAGGCAATCACCTTTGATCAGGCCCATAAACAGCAGCCAGTCAATGCTGTGTTGCTCGTCAATCTGTCACTCAAAAATTCAAGGGGCTGACATCCCAGGTCAAAAGACACATTTGTTTCTTGAATGGAAGTGAAGCCAGACAGGATGCAGCCAAGAATGAGTGAAGTTGTGATTCTGCTGTGACAGTTGGCTACACTAAAAAGAACATCATCTCTGAACACAGCTATTTATCTAGAAAAGGACTTCATCAGCACTATAGTTTAACACTCCATCTTTCAGATAAGACATGAAGTATATCTACATACTGGGACTGAGCAATAATTACATTACAAAAAACAGTACAATCAGCTAAATATATTGATTACATTAACTATCCAGCATCCTGATATCACATAAACCTAGACAAGATAACATACTGTACATGCTGGACATGATTAAAACTTATCCAGCTGTATGGAGGTAAATCCTTTGTTCCAGTGCAGCAGAACAAATCATTGTACTGACTGCTTTCACTGATAATGTGGAAGACATATTCGAAGTAGCTGCATTAGAAGGTCAGTAACCTTGTAGGAGATTTGAAAAGCTGTCATCACTCACCATCCTTCAAAGTATCAAAAGTCTATATTTTTTTTAGCTCCAAAAAGACCTATATAATGTAAGTATAAGAATATTGAGTTATATTTTCATAGCACAGGACAGACATTACACCATTTTATGAACAAATCTCAAAGGGTTCGCATAGACCATATAGGCTACTTCATGGGAAATTTTCAATATGTCAAGCCGGTATTGATTCCCGAGAGTCTTTGAAGTATTAAGAAAACTCTTCTTGACATTACTACCACTGAAGCAAAAGAAGTTGTGAAACAGGCATATTCATGAAGACTTTGTAATTCTGTATTGATGTGACCCATTTGACACAGCTTTGAGACAAAGAGGAAGATAACAGGTGACGTTGTTGAAAGGTTCTTTGAGAGTCATTTTGGGAATCTTGTGACTGTTCTTCTAATGACCTCTTAGCAAAGTCATTGCATCTTTACTTAAAAGGTGGCTTATATTAAAATAAAATTTCAGCTGGTTCTGATTCAGTTTTTCTAGATAATTCTGCTCATTTTAAACTCTTGAGAGCTCATGAAATATAGTATTATTGGGAATCAATCTCAATACACAACTATTTTCTGATAAAATAGATCCATAAATGTATTTAATGTTGTATAAAACACAGTAGTGTGAAAAGTCTTCGGCAAAAGCCTTCAGTTTTGATGTTTTTGCAGGGTTCTCCGTATTCATTTCTCATTCTCTTTTCATCAGGTACAACAGGAAAATACAGGAAATGTGTGCACAGCCTTAAAAAACACATTAAAAAAACTGAACTAAATGGGTTTGAAAGGTTAAAGTCACTATTTAATGTGACCCCTGACCCCATGATAAGATGCTGCACAAACAGAAACATCTGACGTGTTGAATGAAACCTGGTATAAAACATCAGAAAATGAATGCAATAAATGTCATATTGTCTGAATAAAAGGGTTAAAGACCAAAGGGGGGTCACGCTAAAAACTAAAACTTTGGTTTATAGAAGCTGTTTTTTTCCTTGAGACTTGTTTTTTCTGCTGTAAATATGTTATATACAGTCACAGAAACAATTATTAGACCATCAAAAGTCATCGAAAACAATGGTTATGCAATATAGTACTAAGTCCTGTGTGTATCATGCGACTAAAACAGACAGAAAAGAAAACATGGAATGCCTAAATGCACTGTTTTTGTCAGTACAATGCCATATTGATGTAAGAACTGAAGTGATTTTGGTTATTATCAAGAAAACATGGAAAATGGATAGATATCAGCTCTGAAATTTAACTCTTAGCTATTTTTGTTGTTATCATTATATTTGTCCAGACAAATGTACCTTTAGTTGTACCAGGCATTAAAATAAACAAGAAATGGAAGAAAACAAGGGCAGTCTAATACTTTTTTTGTGACTGTATTTCAAGATTGCATCTTAATAAAGAAACTGAGAAATGCATATGTGCGGTCATTGGAACTTTACAATAACAACAAACCTAATGTTGGCCTAAGAATTTTTTTCACAGTACTTGCACGGATCTATTTCTTGATTATTAAAATATGTTAATGTGCGGTTGTGCAAACTGGGCACTTTTCTTGTAAGAGCATAATCCCATAATCTTTCCTGAGCTAGACAATATGAACAAAAAATAATCTTGCAGTGTTCTGGACAACTTATGCTTTTAATCAATTATTTTCTGGCTGCATGAACAGACTGTTTATTAAAACTATAAGACATGTATGACTGATGAAATACTGCTAAAATTTATATAGTACATGTTGAATTTTCAATTTTTGTTGAGCAAGAAATGTTTCAAGAATAATGTCAATTTTGCCACTCAGACATGTTTTCAGAATTTTTGAAAACCAAATCCTCGATCAATCAAATTAATTGTATTGCCAAGGACAGAGAGTGCACAACTGTGGTTTCCAGGGCCATTTAACAGCTCATATTATACAGTAGTATCCCCAGATGTCTAGTGAGGTTAAAATCCTCATTACTTGTCATGGCCAGACCCTAACCCCTTTGAAATGACACTGCCTTATTAGTGACGACAAATGACTGCAGATTTAATTAACCAGAATGCTCCTTAAGGGGCATTATCAAATGTTTAAGAAATTAACAGATTGCCAGTTCTCTAATTCAATTATGTAATTGATTTGTTCCCATTCAGGTTATGAACTCCACTCTTTTGCCCATCTATTTAGCAAACCATCCGAGAAGAATTTAAGAGGGAACTTTATAGTGTCCACTTCTGTGAGCACAGGCTGAATCACAGAGAGCAGTGCGCAAATAGACTATCAAAATCATTGCCATCCTGATTGCGGTGGAGTGTTATTTTGCTAATGAGGTGGCGGTCTGTTACCGAGTCGCAACTCATAAATGTAGACAAGCACTGTGCGGTAAACTGTGATGGAGGCGAAGCACTGTAAAGTAAATGGAGGGGTTTAAAAAGCAGATTTGATGTGTATTTTCAGCATAAACAGGCCAGTGTGAATCACATGCATGTAACAGCAGCATGCCTCATGAAGCATTAGAGCGTTAACTAAGAAAGTCATCCATCTCTTACAAGTAACTGGATGTAAATAATAGCTCCCTTCTCATCTTTTTATTGAAACTGCTTCAACAGATTTGGATAAAAAAAACGTTATGGTAGGGTAGTGATGTTGTTCTTGCAAACAGCATTACAATGGGGAGCTCTTTGACATGAATGTTAATATCATCCTTCTCAAATATTGCTCTGGCTGCTAATCCACTGCATTTACACAATAAACAGAGGTATTCAGATCAATTACACTGAACTCTGCCTTTTAGCTGCAGCATACATATATAAAGTTCAGGAACCTTTTTGAAATTATCAAAAGCCTTGTTGATCATTCAACCAAAATACATTATGTGAGGCTGTAAGAATATCACAACAAATCCTTCCTGTTGCTGACATATACAGTGACCTTGGCTCTTAAAAGCTAAGGTCACGGCCAGAGCTTCAGAGTGTGGTGAAAGACGTGACATTTGTTACAGAGCCAGATGCAGCCAAGGACCTGAGACAGACGCAGAGGCATTAGAGCATAGCTCCAGGATTTAGATCAGTGAGATTTGCATCATTGGCGGGTCTTTAGGCAGGGCAGGTCTAATCTCCTGCAGACAGGCTTAAGAAAAGAAAACCTGAGTGTTGTGTCTCTACAGATAGGGATTTTAGTAATTAGCATAGTTAATGAGAGAGGTTCTATGGAGTTACATTCAACAGCGTTAGTTCTCAAGGAAAGATAATAAGGAGGGCAACAGCAAGACGCACTTCACACTCGCAACTGTGCAATCTACACTGCATGACTTTGACAAGTGAGTGCATCACCTTGTGCTACAAGCCGTGCTTCAGGGCTGCATCAATGGCACTTCATGACTGATACCCAGATGTGAAAGCATCTTGTGTCAGTGCAGTTTTTCCAAGAAGCACAGAAAGCTGAATGACATACTGTACCTGCACTCCTGGCTGGTCAAAGTTTGACATTCAGCCAAAACATCTCTGGCTGTTACTAATGTCTAAAATTAACATTATGACTCAGCAGCTAAGGGAACTGGTATATAAAAAAACAAACAAGCCAAGCATATTTTTCTCAATATAAAGATAATAACTTGCCTATTTGGATCACACATGTATTTATACATTCCCACAGAATAGCTGTTTAATCAGACTGAAGGTAGACTAAAGGTAGCCATCAGCAGACCAGTAGTTTGATTTTGTGCTTCCACCTTTATTTTGCAAATATCTGCCCCTACTATGCCCTTGATTGGTTTGTTTTTGTTGATGGCTTAGGTTTATGGTTAGATGATTGGTTAGTCTATTAACATTAGACAAAAAAAGTCAAGGTCAGAGTAGGAGCAGGTTTTCATGGAATATGGCTGAATATCTGCAACCACAGATGCTTACGAAAAAGGGGTGTTTCTCAAAGTCAAGGGAGGATCGTTTAAGGATTCATTTACATAAAACTACGTCATCAGATTCCACCACAGGACTGTTTCCAGACTCATCTTAATAAATGGCATTGTATGTCAAGCTGGTTCTTATGGCATTTAGCTTGCTATACGTATGCATATTCAACCTTTCGTGTGTTATTCAATGCCATTTGATAGTGTGAATTTACGGCAAGATCTCCAATTCACATGACACTAACCCCTAACCCTAACCGCGTGGTATTTGACGCATTTCAGGTTGGACGGGGGGCTAATAATGGCGTGAACATACACGCGAAAAACTGATAATGCGTAGCGATAACACGCCAATTAAAAAGTGGCACACATATTTATATGAGTCATGATATCATGTTGCTATTTCTTCCTTTGGAGGATTTTAGAGGATGCTCCTGTGGATCCTCAGAGGTTTTCGGCACTATTTAAGCATCTGCTATAAGGCTTTTAAAATGGCAGCTGTAAATAAAAAGAATCAACTACAACTGCACATAAAGAAGAATAAAGAGTCGGATGCTTTGCCAGTGTAATAGGCATTTAATTATATTTAGGCAATCTTATTTGGTAAGGTAAGTTTATTGACATTATAAAGCGTATTTCACACACAAAGGCAAGTGTATGTCCTTATACATTCATGAATGGAATATCCTGAGGAAAAAAAAAAACCCCAAAAAATAGACATTGATAAAAGAACACACAGAACAGATCAAATAATAATAATAAAAGGGAGTAATATCATTAATGTTTGAAATGATTAAAAGAAAGCCCAATTCTGTGGAATTAAATATCAGTAAGCCACACTGAAAAAGAATTAATTAAGAGTTCAATCACAGGCACATGAAAAGAAATGTTTATAACTGGATCTACTCTTGTTGTAATGATAAGTTGGTTTCATGTTGCAGAAGATCAGATAAACTCTATTCTTTATTATAACCCCTTTAAATATGTTTATTATTTTGCCTACTAAATACTACTGTGATGTGTCAGTGTGATACTGAAACACTGATATGGGGAGGAGGGACCTTATCTGCGCTCTTGCTAAACCGTTTAATTCACAAGTGTAGTGATTAGTAGGAAGGACTCTTCTACTGAAGGAAGTGACTACCAAAGAAGGATCCTTGACTTTGAGAAACAGCCAAGATGGTTTATGGGAGAGTGACTTCCTGTTTCAGTGTCACATTCAGTGTGTTTTTATGCTATTTCCCCAAAATGTACCTTGGTAACAATTGCACCCAATTTTAAAAAATAAAATGACATTTTCAGACACATGGACTGGAGAAAATTGCACTGCAAAAATCTAAATCTTACCAAGTGTATTTTTCTCATTTCTAGTCAAAATATCTCATCACACTTAAAA
>JAPQRP010000024.1:29154198-29184925 GCA_037367295.1 Apogon hyalosoma | reverse complement strand
AAAACATGGAAAATGGATAGATATCAGCTCTGAAATTAAACTCTTATGAGCTATTTTTGTTGTTATTATTATATTTGTCCAAACAAATGTACCTTTAGTTGTACAAGGCATTTAAATGAACAAGAAATTGAAGAAAACAAGGGTGGTCTAATATTTTTTTCCACAACTGTATTTTGCAAGTGGTTCACACATTGTCAATAATTGAAAAAAAAGATCAATAGATGAACGTTTCTTTATATATGTTTCATATGATACATTTAAAAATCTACATCATTCACACTAATGTTGTGGGATATTTCCATTGAGACTGAGGTGAAAAGTTCGATAGAAAATGAACAGCATTTCTCATCAGATAAAATACCATAAATTCTCAAGACAGTATATTGTCTTTCTGATTGTGGGGATTGTTTCTTTGTTCTCCGCTATTTTAGTTTGGGCAGTGGAAAACATTATGACTAATAAAAGTTCATAAATGAGATTAATTAGCTCAAAAATGTAGGTTCTGCTTTGCTTTAGATATATTAATGTACATTTGTTTGCATTTAAGTGAGACTGTGCATGTTTAACTTCCACGGTTGGAGATCTTTAGGGATTTCATAAGTAGGTTGTAGTAAAACATTCATGAAGCCAGTGTGCTTTATAACACATTCAGGCTTGAGGAAATCAAAGTCCAGTTGTATACATGTTGCAGTTTGTAGCATTTCTTTTGCAGCCAGTTTAGTCAATTCTGTAAAAATAATAACTTTCTTTTTTTTTTTGAATATGAAGTGGAGTTGAACATAAATTTCAGGCATTTTATTTGCATATAAATGATGTGTATAAACTGAGAAGATCGGCAAAGGTTTTTAGAGTTGGAGGCAGTTCATCTCACTCCAGTGTGTGACCTTGTAAAGAGGACAAACAATCACAATGTTCAGCTGAGAGGTATTGGTAGGGAGTCGAGTTTGAGAGCGTGGGATGTGTGAACTGATCTTGTCTGAATAGCTAAATAGCCCACTCACACAGTCCTCCAGAGCCCTCATTACATGCCGCATCTTGAAAGGGCAGAGAGGGCAAACCGATCATAAAGAGCAGTGATTATGACAGAGGGAGAGAGAAAGGGATGAGATACTCACTTAGAAATCATCAGTGTCAGCAGGCTAGAGAGGACAAGACAAAGGGGTGGAGCTGATGATGAGCAGCTACAACCAACTTCTTTTTCTAACTCCTGTCATGGTCAAATAACACAAGTCTAATATTGATCTTTTTTAATGTACTAAAGTCCGCCACTTTATCGGCAGCTTGGAGAAAATCTGCCTCATGTTTATTTGATATTTGCTCTTAAATCCTTTCTTTTGGATGAGAGCTTTGATAGGCAGCGATCCGTGTTTCACCCAGTAAAATATACGCTGGTTGGGGACCATCTTAAACTAACCACTGTAAAAGCACAAATGAAGTGAAAAGTGCTGCAGTGGCAGAATATTTCACGATGTCAACAAATCCTGTTGAATGCATAAAATGCCTTCCTTGTGTCGTTTTGTCAGAGAAGAGTGGCAAGTTCAACTTAAGTCTGTAAATTCACTAAGAACCAAAGCAGAATCACAAAAAGATGATCCACATGAGTATGTTTAGCATTTATGTTTTTTTTTTTTCTTTCTTTGTCTCACCAGGGACATTTTTTTTCTCCTCTCAAGGGATTTGATATTCAAAGACAGGGCCGTCAGAATATCAATGGCCCTTTCTAATGCAATTCAGCTTTTCTCATTTGGGATGTTGTCCTGTCTCACAGATAAAAAAACTGTCATGTTATTGTTCTTTTTGAATATAAAGCAACTTGTGCTGCTCAGTAAAGTTTATGTTTTCAAATCAACCACTTTACAAAGCAGCTATATATTAGTACAGAGAGCAAACCCACACTTGACACACCTCTTAAATTCAGTGTTTAGTCCTATATTAATTAAACTGCATCAAAGATTTAATTAAAATGGCAGTCACAAATTAAGCACCAGCTGTACACTTATCCCAAACCTAATTTTTGGGATTTCACATTATTGCCATAAGTGCATTGTTATAAGTTTTGCTATTTTTCTAGTCCTTTAATATTTTCATATAATATATTGCATCTTTGCTATTTAACAAACATTTACATAACAGCAACACAATCCTAAATAATTAGTGAATGGTCAAATTTTTGAGGCTTTTGTGCAACTATTACAGATGGTATGGTGAGATGGGAGGGAAGGACCTGAGCCAGGAATCAAATCCAGTTTGCTGCAATAAGGCCGTAGACCACATGGGAAGCCCTCAACCAGGTTAGTTAATTCCCCTCATCTCATCAATTTATAATCTAATGCTAAAATGCTGTCTTGCTATATTCATTAGTTCATTAGTTACTCAGCTATATTCCCATAAATTTACTTATATATGACGTATATAAATGGGTTAATGCCACTATTAATGTTGAGGTGGATTTGGATAAATCTTATCTTTGATGCAAAATAAATACTGTAATTGTATTAAAGATCAATGACTTACAACCGAAATACAATTGCATGTGTTCAGACATTAGTTTAATTAACAGGCTATTGCTAGAAGCTACATTTTCATATCTTTACCATGTTTTCTGTTCTTCACACTCAGTGGCCTTGCACTCTCCAGTATTTTTTGTCTTACACTTTTCTCACTCTGTTCCTCTCCCCTGAGGAAAGTGAGCAAATGCAGAGGCAGGGCAACTAATTTGCGGTTTCCCTCAATAATCTATCGTGAGTTTCCACTCAGTGAGCAAGCTGTCGGAATGCCAGAGACTGAAACCCACAGCTCCCAACAGGCAGTGCGGTTAGCTCAGAACCCTCCCTCACACTTATATAGCAATGGGGTGCTTTGCTAACAACCCGCAGGGCTCACAGCTAGGAGCTGACACCCTGAGCATAGGGTCTGGACCACACTTTCGATCTCTGTTTAGCTGGCACACCCCTATTTTTTTTCTTTCCTGTCTCAGTTGACTCTTCCTTTCCTTTGTTTCCACTTGCTGTGATACTTCTCTTTACTTGCTCCCCACTGGTATCAAGTGTCTTTCTCTTCCTTTCTACTCTCTTTACCTCTGCTCCTGTGCATGCCTGCCTTTCTCTGACCTGCCTGTTAACAGCATTCCTCAGATGTGGTTTCTGAAAGAGAATTCAGCACACTTCTCCTGACTGCTGGGCCCTCTTCAAAAGTCAATGAGACAATGACAGCCAAGGCTCTACCCATCTCATTAACGTGACTGGCTGGACAGCATATCAGATCACCAGAGAGAGAAAGTAGAATTCGCACGCATCGGGAAGATTTTGCCTCTCCGTCCGTCTTCCTCCCTGTCTCTCTTCGCACACAGAGACTGGCCACCTTAATGACCCTTTCTCAGACTGAATGCAGATAGGTCCATTTCATTCCATTCAACCTACACTCACACTCTCCTTTTAGAAAAGCGTACATGTCTAAGCACCAAGTAGGTCTGACCTCTGTGAATTTATGTATATGATGCATTGAGGCCAAAAGTACAGGCAGTGCATACAGGAATAAGGATGCATACGAGTTATGAAACGAGCTGTTCCACTTTATTACTGTGCTGTGATCCCATTTAAAGCTAGCGTTTAAGTCTCTGTTTTATTATATGTTTACATATAGATTTATGTGGCATTATCTAGTCTGAGAACAGTTTTGTTTTCTATCTAACAGAATACCAAATGAGTGAGAGAGATGGGGAATTAATGCACTTAACTGCTGAGTCAACAGGCAAGGCATCTAGAAGCTTAGTCACAAAGACAGCAAGCAGACTGCCTGACGAGGAAATTAAAAAGGCAAGAAAGATTTACTAAGACCTGATACTGATGAGATCGGAGAAAGAGAGAAAGTCGAAGAGATGGGCAGAGAAAAGGACGGTCATTGCCACCCTATGCTCAGCACATCTTTTGATATGACAGACGGCAAACATAATTAGTCATCATATTCAGTGCTAACCCTTGGAGTTCACAATGTTAGAGCTTTGCATATGTATGAGCTTGAGCCCAAACTTTCATCTTTCAATTCCCTCCTGGAGTTTGGAAAGATTATGACATAGTAAACATTTTTCACTCCAACAGTATGTCCGGGAACACTTCACCCCAGTTTTGGCTGCCATACCTCAGCCACAATAACTTTCACTTTTCTCCCATAAAATCCATAACAAACCAGGAACATAAGACTGTCTAGGCTTGGCTTGTGTCTGCTCTGAATGTCAGTTCTGGAGAGTGAATCAATACAGTGACAGGAGCTGCCACATCGCAGCTATCGCTCGCTCCCCAGATGTCTGTCAGCCACACTCAGCTGGAGGTCCTCCATTAATGTGTTGTGGAATAACATAGTCAGTGGGCCTTCATACTTGAAGACAGATGTATCAAACACAGCCTATGAAGTGCTGGGTCTTTATGCCTGTGATGCTCTGGTAGGTTTTACAGCACTTCTTGGAAAGGAAATAACCAGCTCGGATCAAAGCAGGAAATACCTAATATTTTGATATCATATGAGTGAAGAATGGGGGTAACTGATCTTTAGATGCAGTTAAGTAGAAGAAAGGAGGCAGCTTTTTCATAGTATCTACTGAGATACCATGTGGCTTTTTGCTGCACTGCAGATGGGTAATGTAGTTTTTACTTCCAAAAAAAAAAAAAAAAATCTCATGCCGGAAAACAATTCCTGACAAAATCCCAACTTCAATAGCACGAAGAGGTGACATCTGAAATGCTGGCTTCAATAGCTGGCCCTGTTTTATTCCAGGCTTCAGCATCACACACAGGGCGGCTCACTGCACTGGGGAGCATAGAATCACAACACAAACAAAAACACAAGTATTGCACCTGATAGGCACACAAACATAGACTGACAGCCATTAACATGCAGCTGTACGACCACATACACATACATACATACACCCACACAGACAAGCACAAGCACAGCGGCCAAGCCAGCAGAGGCTCAAAAGTGCTTAGATGTGCATATGAGAGAGTAAGAGGAGCCAGATTCCTTCACAAGCCTCTCAGCACACGCTGTGCCACCTTCGTCACCAAAGGGGGACTGGGTCATTCTTTAAAACTTTTAGCTGTTCCTCTTATGTCTTTCATTCCCCTACACAAACCTCTGGCATATCTGCGCCCCCCTTGCTCTGACCTCGAAGACACAGCAGGATGCCTCTCATGCTTTTTTCCTCTGAAGACAGTATCTTCACATGAACAAGGGCAGATGTGCAGACTGACAGAGCTGTGTGGCCAGCATCTGAACCCATAGAACATAAAGTAAACATGCTTGTTTCACATAAAGCTTCAGGCACACAATAACAGATAAGGTACTTTTTGATGTTTTGTTTGTATGACTATCTTTGCTGAATGCATGCTCTCCATTGCAGGACTAACATGAAAAATGCATGCAGGTGGGATGGTAGGAAATGTCAATAGAGGAATCAAAGCAATCAGGATGTTGCTGGAGGGGATATTGGTGTGATAAATCATGTTCATCCTGAAGGAGGTCACTGGGGTGGGAGGAAGAGCAGACTGGTGGAGACATGGTGGGAATAGTGGGGCGCATGGCAGATACAGTGTGCGATCATTTGCCCCGGGGATATCACTTGAAACCACACTTTATTCAAGGGTGTGATTCAGAGTGTGACTCTTGATGCAAAGTCATTTGTGACACAGTGACCTTCGAAAGGCCCTGTGTTCTCAATGTGTTATTTCTTTGATTTAAGCCTTGTGTTACTGCTTCTCTCTCTTGGGAATGATGACATATACACCCACGGGCTTGAGATTACCTCAAAAGAACATTATTGCCTACATCAGAAAACTAGCTGTACTGCAAGATCACTGATGGATGATAGTTCCTAAAATTGTTTTCTGGGCGAAATGATATCCAAATGCATTTTTTAGTAGTGAAAATGCTTTCTGTTGTTGCTGTTTCAGCGCACTGACACATGATGATTAAACTTCTTAGTTTTCATCCTATAATAAAACTAGAAATAGCAGTTGGTTATTTAGCATACTGCTGTTTCCTATTGCCAACTGAAGTATTACTTAAATAATGCAATGACCGCAAGCAGATGTGAATGTCATCTCAATAGCTAATACCTACACTTCAAAATCCCAAGGCAGTCAGCCCTTCCAGCTTTAAGGCTGATGAATAACTAAGGCACAGTAACACTCTCCATGTGGATGCATGTGGATGAGGGAAAGAGAAGGCGGGAGTTATCTGAGGCTCCATTAACCTTGTTTGTGTAGAGGCACCTCCACTATCGTAAGCCCACATTGCGTGGGGGAACCTCAGGGGACCCTCCACTAATTAACCTTGTGGAGACACCCTCAGTAGAGGGAGGCTGGGGCCAGAATAATAAGGAGGCCTTTGCCAGGCCATTAGCAAGAAGATTAACACATCCAACTTTCAAGTAGCTTTTTGACACAAAACCAATATTTGTCTGCACTGGCTTGGTCCGGGGTGTGACACAATGGAATTTTAAGCGACATGTGTGTTTCAGCCACTTGCAAAGTTCAGCCATCAAACTGTTTTATTTTACCGTCTACAGAGAAATAAAGTTGTTTCAGACAGATGCATGTTTTTTTTTTTGTTTTGTTTTGTTTTTAGCACAACTGTTATGAACTCTCAAATCACCAGCAGTTTAGCTGCAGTTACAGTAGTTCCAAATGAGTATACCCTTTGTACTTTGGAAATTATTTCACATAATTATCCAAACAGCTGCATTAGATGCACTGGACAGTGGAAGATTATACAGTAAATAAGGGCCTGTCCTAAAGTCCCCCCTTGGCCCTACAATTCGTCCCTATCCCTACGTTTGGAGTCATGTTTCGGAGGGGTAGGGTGTCCCATTTCTATTCAGCATCGAGGGGGAGTGGACATTCTGCCCCTTCGAACGGAGTCAGCTTGGATGCAGACTCACGACGATTGCTTCAGATGGAGGGGAAGAATTTGCCGCCCATAATGCTTTGCAAACACTTCCGCTTTTCCCGTGTAAACATATGGTAAACATGGCAACAGGACCTGGAAAGGAATCCCACAAATGTAAGTTTTCTTTTCAGATAGCTGCAATCTTCTTTGCAAATCTGATGGTACATCTTACTTTTTTGCAAACGAAAATGTATGTTGAGTTAGAATGCTATATTTGTTATTTTTAGACTATTGTAATTACTGTGCCACCTTAACTCAAGTTCACTAATTTTGTGAATCCCCTTACATAATAATAGTCGCAGTGTCTTGTAAAATTGGTGGGATGTCAATGATAGTGTATAAGAAAAGATGTATAAGACATATAAGAAAAGACTCGTCATATACGCGACCTTGTCACTTATTGATGATGTTGGTGTCCCATTGTGTCGGTAGAAATCCCTACCACTTGCGACTCCGTTCTGAAGTGGACTCCAAAAATGAGTGGACTCCAAAACGAGTGCTAGATGCCAAGGGGGGACTTTGAGACAGGCCCTAAATATTCTCTGATAATACACCCTTGTAACACAGTCACCAAGAATCCTTACCAAAGTCAAGATATATTTCTATTCATTTATTTAGTTTCTGTTATTCAGAGCAGCCTTGATTCTATTGGGTATTATATCCATAACAGTTGCAGAACTTTGGGTGTTCTTCCTCTCTTCTGTGAGGACCTCTCTGATCTACCTGATGCTGGAAACCTGATGTTCCTCTATCTTGGCTTTCATTATGACCCAAGAGCAGTGGATGGGGTTCAGATCCAGTGAGATGCTAGGCCACTCAGGTCTGCTTGGAGTGATGCTGCAGGCCATTGCTGTGCTGATTGCTGAAATATAATTTTCTTACCAAGGATTCACAGGGAGGGGACTATGCAATGATTACATAATCTGTCTGCATGGTGGTGCACTAGTTAACACTGTTGCCTCACAGTAAGATGGTCAGAGCAAGGCCTTTCTATCTGGAGTTCTTCCTGTGCCATGAGGATTTCCTCTGAGTCCTCTGGTTTCCCCTGCTATCAAAACCGTATGTTAGGTTAATTCTCCTGACAATGCCCTTGAACAAAGTGCTGACATAGATCTGGAAGTGGTCCCTTAGTGCTTCCAGTGGCAGCCTGCTGCTCCTTGTATGTCTATTGGATGGATTAAATGCAAAGGTTGAATTTCCCTACATGGATTAAAAAAAAAAAAGTGAACTTTACTTTATTTTCTTTTTCTAAATGTTATTGTAGTAGAATCCATAGTTCCATCAATGGATTTGATTGAGAGGCCCAGCAGCACTCATGCAGCCCCAAACCATAATGCTGCCACTACGATATTTGACTGTAGATGCAACACACTTTTCTTTGTACTGTTCATCAGGCTGTAAGAATCATACTATGCCTACTCAGATTAAAACAAGTTGACCTTTGTGTCATACTAGCAGTATGTCTTGTTATCTGATCATCAAGTGTTGGAGTTATAACCATATGTAAGTTACCGTACTTTTACTCATTACTGCCTGTAAATGGGGTCTAATAATTACAGCTGAAGGTAGGCTCAGAGTTTTTGTGTTGAGAAACAGAGCGGCAGGTGAAAAAGACTTTTTTGTGTGAGATAGGATTCTTTTCCATATCGATCTGGCCAGAAGAGCCAGAATAGAAGTAAGTGCTGTCAGTTATTCTATTGTTTTCTTTTTCTGTTTTTTTTTTGTAAGATTGCCTTGCATTTATATTTCTGCAAACATTCTGGTTTTAACTTGTAAGCTAATACATGAGAGGCACACACCGGAGTTGCATACAGTACCCACCATCACACCCACGGGAAGTTTAAATTCATTATTTCTCCTGACCTGTGTATCTGAACTGTGGGATGAAATAAGCTATGACAAACTGGTAAACAAACATATTTTTCTGTGCGGACACTGCTGATGCCTGAGCACTGTGAGGTAAATAGACACAGGTGTTGTTCCATAAAGTGATGTGCAGCCTTCACTACCTGATTTGCACACATTCCAGTTTGCATGACAGAAATTGCATTTCCACAAATAGATACAGTACAGTGGAAACCTTGAATTTAACTAAAATCCTGTTTTCTGAGTAATGAACTGTGTCATCTTAGACCTTATAAGTGCCAGGTACCAAAATAAACCCAGTTTCATTGAAGCCCCTGTAATGACTTTACATGTTCAGGTCCTGCAAAGTCAGTTTCTCTCCAGTATACTAAGTGTGGACTATATAAGTATACAGATATAGGACACTATTATTTGAACTAAATCATTCTCTAAAGTAATAATATAGTTTCTCAGAATAATACAAATACATATATTATTGACATTGACTAGTTAGACTAATTATTCAAACTAAGTAAAAATTTGAGTTGGACCAATTTCCAGTTTAGCTGATATTATCTGGTGTAAGAACCTAACCCTGTTTGCTTTGCATAAACTGGCTGAACTGATATGTGTCATTGTTCAAGTTGTGTCTGATTAAAAAAACGTCTACATCCACAACCTATGCCCATGGCATGCATGGTGCTGAATCCAGCTCATTTTACATTAGAAATAAGCAACACAAAAAGGTGAGAAATGTAAGGTTATATTTATTATGAATAGACTAGTAGTGGTACAAGTAAAGGTTGACAAATTAAAGGTAACATCAGAGGGAGGTGGAAGATGCACATGCTGGTGCACATTGCATCTGTTTATTAGAAAGTTCAACCAGTTTGGTGAAACTGCACCACCAATGCTGCAATGTGTGGGAGTGGAAGTTAATGAAAGTAGTAGGCTGAAAAATGTTGATGAGGCAGCATATAAATGTAAAAATAGACAAAAATAGCCAAAACTAATTCTAGTGATGTAGTAGCCTACATAGCCATACCTGAATGCACTGTATCAGCATTGGAGATAGTTTTCTCTACTACTTCTTCTCATTATTGGCAGCTTAGAGGTTCAGTAGTGGTACCAAGAGGACTAGAGTCACTACACACCCATTCACAGAGTCTTACTACCTCCGCCAAGGAGGTTATGTTTTCATCGGGATTTGTCTGTTTGTTTGTTGTTCTGTCTGTTAGGACAATAATTCAAAAAGTTATGGAAGGATTTTGGTAAAACTTTCAGGAAATGTGACTGACACAAGGAACAAATGATAACTTTTGGTGGTGATCAGGGGGCAGGCTGATCTGCCTTGGCGGAGGTCTGCGCTCTCCTGCTTTTCTAGTTTCTGGTGTAACTGTGGCTAAGGTGGTGATGTGGGTCATCCACAGACTAGAGGGCTGGCAGGTCAATCCCTGACCTACGATTACATGTCAAAGTGTCCTTGAGAAAGAAACTGGCCTTCAAGTTGACTGTATGGGAAAGGGTGAATGTGACACATTATGAACAATCATAAAAGCTCAACTCCATTAATCATTTACCACGGACGCATCTGCTGAGTGGAAGTCCAATACCTAGTGGTAAAAGTGCACCTGTTCAGTCCAACGCTTGCACTCATATCAAACCTGTTTGAACATTTTAACACCACCCCAACCCTGGTATAAAATATCTATTATATACAGCATTGTGCAGGAGAATTTGGGAAATGGAGACAAACTATATTCCTCGAAGATTTCAACTGTCAAGATGCATGTTAGAAAACTGGTTTCATGTCAGATTGTTTGACATGCTGGGATTTGTGGCAGTAGTTGTGTTATAAAAAATACATACAAAGGTGAATGTGTCTCAGTCTCACCTGCTCTTTATCTGGAAATGACATCACATAACTTGTTCTGTGTATTATCTGATTCAAGCTTTATCTTTTTCTTTGTTTCCCCTCCCTACAGCATTTTAAACACTAACTTTATCTGCAAAACACACCTGCAGCGTTTGGGTGGTTGCCACCTCCATATCTTGCATCCTTTCACTAAACTTTTCAGCAGAATAAGGAACTTATGCATTTCTACCCATGAGAAAATCCACAGAAATCTGAAATATCCAAGACAGCACTTTGAGACTTCAAAAGAAAAGGACACAACGCATTTGAATATCTTTCATAGCTCCCCCATGCCTTTTTTTTTTCCAACTTCCTTTCACAGGGAAAGAGATGTCATATCTGAATGGTGACTAGCTGTTAGTCACACTCCAGTAGGTGAAGTGAGGAGGTGGTCAAGGCTGAAAGCTCTATGAATTATCACCTTTTAACCCCACATTGATTTGAACAAATTTTATTGTGCTATGCTGCATTGTGAATTCCCAGAGAAATTGTGTTGGAGTGACTTTGCACGATGGAGCCAGGCGACAGCATGGTGCATGCTTCGAGACCTTCTGGGCTTCATGCATAATGCTCTTTGTGTTTCCTGGGAAGGATGGACGAGTGACAGGGAGGACTGAGTCCCTTCCAGAATCTCAAATGGATTACGTTCACTTTCTCCTCTTCTCGCCTTGCTTTCCTCTTCTCTCTTTTATGCTATTCACTGGAAACAGCCAACATCATTGATGTGGCCTTTTCCTGTGTGTGGCATAAGAACAAAGGATTTGCACTTCCTTAGCATGCTATTGCTGTCTCTTTCTCCTACTCTTTTTCTGTTTATCCTTTGTCTCTGTCTCAAAACTGTCTTTCTACCTTTCTTTTATCTCTAGGTTTTAATGATTTATTTTGCAAGAATGTCTGACCTGTGCTCTAATAGTGCACTAAGAGTCCACCTTAAAAGGGAGATTCATGTCTATTATTTTTATCACAGACACAGTGATAAGACACAAATGATTAATTCAAGAGTTAGATCTGCTGTTATGTTTATATGTGCCTGTATATATTTTAGTAGCTTGATATACGTTTTTTAGTAAGCAGCTCACCTTGAAACAGAGTATAGTGAAATACAGTAACTGTACTGTGGCATGTGCACCCATAACTTCCAAATTCATTACAAACCCCCAGCTCCTATTACAGAGGTTATACAAAATTAAACAACAGTCCTGAATTCCATTTTGCTGTTTTTCATTACATAACAGCCGATTGACCATTAGCCTATTGCACCTACATTTATAGCTCCATGAATTATGAATTAGATTCTTTTCATCACAGCTGGAACTCCCTGATGTGCACATTACAGTCAGGAAAACAACCACAACCTAAATTATGTTAGTCAACCTATAAATACACAGCAGTGCTGTATGAACCCCAAAAGCATCACAGAAATCAAACAAACTTTAATGATAGATGGTTTATAGTCTGTAGAAATACTTTGTTTGGTCTGAAGATTATGTACGTATAAGTCAATAAATTCTAATTCAGTATACAGGAGATAAAAAGTTTAAAAAAGACACAATAGAGTGTTAAGATTCTTTGGTTTGCTCTTTCACTGACAATAAGTTAGAGTTAATAGATAACCACAGCCCCCTAACATGCCCCTGGAGGTTGCCTTCAGGGCACAGGATGTATTAACAATAGATGTATACTCACAGTACTGCCCCGTCTACACAATTTCTCAAAGCCCCAAGACTCCCTGTAGTGCTTTATAATGCTCTCAGATATCCAGGTCAGCCACTCGCTACATTCACACTCCATACAAACCCACAAGCAGAGATTAGCAGAACATAAATCAGGGGGTACGAGTGAGAAATGGGCCCCTGGCGTAATGCAGAGGCGATTATGAACTCAAATGTGCGCTCTTTTCAATAAAAACATGAAATATGATCTGGCTTCAGGAGAGTTGAAAGACACTTACAAGAACATTAACAAGGGGTGTTCTTTGAGGTTAGGCCACAGTTACAAGACCAGTTCTGATTCAACCCATTGTGGTGTCAAGTTCAGATTTATAACAGTGCCTAGATGAATCCAGCATTTTATTCCTTTAGTCACAGAGGGAAAGCAAGATAATTTTCTAAAGTGCATCGAACTGCATTTATGTATTACATTCATGTATTTATGGATTACAGAGGCTGCAGCCTTCCCTTTTGACTACAGAAATGAAGTTAAGATAAATCGCTCCTTATGTGTGAAGGCGGTTGACTATTTGATTGGGGGTAAACACTTGAAGTAAATGATGTGCGGTGAAAATACAATATTCCACTCTCAAAAATAGAAGAACAAGAGGGTAATAGTTTTGCTCTCAAACATACATTTGTCATACTGTAGAAGGATGCCTTCATGTCAAGCAGACATATATGATCTAATATTAGGCACAGGGGACTTTTGGTCAGTCAAAGTACAGATCTTCTGCCATTATATCGTTAAACAAAGGTACAGTCAGTGTAATATATATCGTTGTGAAAGAGTAGACGGTGCAAGGGCAAATCACAGAGACCTGTGTTCATCTTTGGGCAGGAGTCCATATGGGTTAGCCGCATCAAACACAATCACCTAGTGGGAAATCAGTGAGGGAAGCTGTCCTTGTCACAGCACCAGCAATTCCACTCCTTCTCTATAGCCTCCTCAGGCAAAGACTGCGAGTTAACAAAAAGGACTGCAGTGCAGAAGAAAGTTCGTAATTTAGGTCCCTTGGGGTCCATGATTGTACTTTTGAAAGTGTAAATTGTAGGGTAACCGAAATTGACTTGGAGGAAAAGCTACCTTAATGTGCTAGAAACAGCTCTAGTGACAGGTTTTTGCACACTAAAAGGTACATTTATGCCATTCTTTTTTTCACCGAGAGTGTATATTCCAACCCCTGATTCATATCAATGGACCCTTTGTATTAAATAACCATGTAAGGTTTGCCACCTCTCAAAGATTTTCACAGTCATGCAAACAATCTCTGGCTTATCCACGGAGCACAGTGAGATGGTTACTGATGTGTGTTCAAAGAATCTCATCAGACATGCCATTCCCTCCTCAGCTTCTCTCACCTTTTGCACTGCTCCGATTAGGACTCTAAATTGGATTCAGGTATGCTTTTACTTAAGATTCGCGTGTCTGAACTCCACCCTCACCCTGAGTCTGCCTCAGTTATTCTTTTCTTTTTTTTTTCTCATGTGCAATCATAGATTTTGTTTCCCCGTGCCACTGTACAACTGCCAATTTTCTATCATTTTGAGGATTGATGTAGAGCAGGGGTTCCCAAAGTGGGGTACAAGTACCTCCAGGGGTACTTGAAAAAAGCCCACAGGGTACTTGCAATTTTTTGGAAATATACATTAAATAAGTCATCATGTACTGAATACAAAATAAATAATGAGAATTAATGTTGAAATATAAAACACAATAAATACATTCATTTAACAGTTTTATTGTCAATCATCTTGTTTAAGCTTTGGTAACATTTTAAGAACATTTCTATTTGATATTATTCAAAATGAGTTAGCAGCTAAGTAATTATTTTTTGTTGATGAAAGGTACATTTATTAATTAATGTCCACTTTATTTATTCTTCTTATGAATGAAAGAGGGCCCTTTTCAGTTTATAATCTGCACACAAAATTTACTTACAAAAATTGTTTTTGTATATATTACAGGTAAATATATGTTGTTTGTTTACAAAGTTTTGAAAATATTAACAGACACCTTTGGCACAAGAACAAATTTTGCCTAATTTTTTTCAATCAAAAGTACTGAAGTGAGAGTAAGGGGTATTTGGCTAAAAAAAGTATATTTCAGGGGGTACTCCACTGTAAAAAGTTTGAGAACCACTGATCTAGAGAATATGTTTTTACTGTCATTGTTAGATTTACAACTTAGTAGTAATACCTCTGGAGCCAGCGAGTCTATACTGGAATGTAATCATCATCTCTGTCATAGAGCTTGTTACGATGGACACAATTATTACTATACATAGATATAGATATAGATATATACAGTACATACACACACACACACACATACACAGTATATTAATACTGTATATATAGTTTCTATTATACTTCTGTGAACCTTCTTTAAATCGATAAATGACATAAAATAAGTCTGAGGCAAATGAATATGGTATGGTAGTAAAACCTCTTAGTGCACATTCGGTCGGCGGCAAAGTATCAAATTAAAAGCAGCAGCACATAAGTAGTAGCTCCACTTTTTTTTAAATTTTATTTCCACAGGCCACTTGCCTTACAAAGTGAATGCAACTAATGTATTACTTTCAAGATATGTGAGCATTTATAATTCATAAAAACATAGTGCAATGAATTTATCTCTGACATTTCTGAGATATATCATTACATGCCCAGGAAATCTTACTTTCATGTAACACCTCAGTACATTTCAAACATTTGTTACACCTGGCGTATCGGTTAAATATGTGCTCCTTATCTATGTGTCTACATTTGCTCACTGTTTTTTTTTCCTAAATAAAGAAACGAATTAGATATTCAATGTATAAGAAATGTTTGTGTGCTTATGTGAAGTTTTTGTTGCAGTCTGTGTTATGCTGTGAACCAGTAGTTGACTGACATTAGCAGAGTCCATTTCTAAGCTAACATCAGGAAGTGTTGTATAGTACTGCTACGAGAGAGAGGGATTGAAGATCTGAGCTGTCAGTATGGAAGTTAGTGGACAGGTTGACATCATGCACGTAGGCAACGAATCCCAGAACAAAACAGACTCCAGCACAAAATTAATTTAATCACACAAGCTTGTTTAGATCTTACACAGCGGACCTTCAGGAATGGAAAAACACACTTTTTTTTTAAACATTAAATAATAATAATGATAAATATGAAGTACACACTCCTGTACAAACACAAAGCTTTGTTAAATCAAGATCAAATCCTTTGATGGTGACTAAATCTAGTACTTGATGTTTTTATCTTGCCCATATTTTTCAGGTCTCCCACGTACAGATACTTAAGTAAACCTTGGGCAGATGCCAGTCCACAGCCCACTGCTCGGAGAGGCAATGTAAAAGATTCTATTATTTTTCAAGGAGGGAGAGCCTGGAGGTAGGTGATGAGCGGGGTCACCAGCCAAACAAGCCAAGCGTACTGTCATGTTGCCCTCGCCTTCACCGCTCTGCTTCCACTGCACGTTTCTTTTGGTCCAATGGGGCACATACACACACACACACACACACACACATATAGACACACACAAGCAAGTACACAAGTGCACACCTTTGAATATACATGCAGTACACAAACAATGTACACAAACTCATATATCCAGGAACACATGTGCATGGTCTTGCATAGCAAAACAGTAAAGAGTTCTAAACCATCAGACATATATATGAAGCATGAATTATATATTTAATTTCTGAAGTCAGTGATATGGGTGATGTAAAGAATTGTCGTAGCAACAAAGCAGCCAACTTTGTTTGAGTGATTTAGAGTAGCAATCTACACATTAAGTGGATGTCAGTTACTTCATTTTTAGATCTGGACTTGGCCTGTAAATGCTTGATATGCAGATAATTTTTCAGGCAATCCTTGTGAATGCATTTGCATAAATGTAAACAAAACAGAAATGTGTTTACATTGAATCAAAAGAAGCAAAATGAGGAAAACATGTAGAAATTCAATAGACTTCCACTTCTCATCCTGCTGCCATTGGTTTGCTGACAAGAAACATTTTCAGGCCAAAAATCCTTTGGATGACGGTGATGATGCTGAGCTTCTGATTCTGATCAGCATGCTTTAGGAAACATTCAACTCTGTTTGTTTACTGTTTACCTGCAGTGATCTAATGAATGCATGTTGGATTGTCAAACTAAAACCTACATCTTTTATTCAGAAAGTTCAGCCTGGCAGTAACATGACCTTGGCAGGTAGAGCCTCCTTTTCTGTAGAAGAAATTGAATCTAGATTTTGAAGGAGTGGTCAGCTACAGAGTAGTTTGGAAGCAGTCCCTGTTGTAAAGATTTGGAAGGCCTGGTTAGGTTTGGTAAAATGTCCAACCTGGTGAGTCTCAGCAGTCATTCACAGCTAGCCTGGCCAGCCATCCATCTTTCTTAATGAGAAATCCATCTCAAATCGTGGGGCTTGAATCCAAATATGAAGGTGGGACTAACAGGTGCCAAGTAAACTAATCACAGATAACACAGACGTGACGCTTTTGTCAGAGAAATTTAAGAATAATTAATTCAATCCTTATTTTTGAATCAAATAAACAACCAACAACAGTTGTAAAGAGATTTGTGGACTTGGAACTGACTTTGAAGTCAGTGCGTATGACATATTGTGAAACACCCACCCCCCAGACTTGTGATTGGTTCAGTACAGAATAGATCGTGCATATTTCACAGTGACTGGCCCAATTCCAGAGTGTTTTCTCAGTATTGAATACACTGAGAAAACCGGATGGCTGGCCAGGCTAATTCACAGGATGATCCAGCACTTCAAATTGCTGGAGTACACCTTTAACAAGCTTAAATGATTATTGATTTGCATCTGTTAGCAAGTACCAGGGGCCTCTTGAAGTAAAAGTAGAGCACGATGTTAAAAAGATGAAATGTTTGTAAAATTGAATTTATAACGGTAATAAAAATCCCATTTAAAGCTTCATTTGAAACATTTTAAGTTGCTGTGAGATGGTGAAACAATGAATTACACCACAGTAGTGCTATTAAAATTGAGATTCATATGAGACCACCTCATATTTAATGTTTTTAATGGTGTTTACCGATTGCAAGTGCAGAATTCTCCAGGTGTGTAATTGTAATTCTGCGGCTCTTCCAGGTCCTGAAGGAGGGAGTGTTCAACTCAAAACAGAATCTATTTCATGTCTAATAAACACCTGCTGGAAGATTTGATAAAACCCCTCTCAGCTAAACCTGTATAATTATGAGGTATTGCCTTTTGTCGCCTAAATTCCCATTCATTTCTGGGTGTCATGCAGTGGTCAGTGATCCAGGCAAGTGTGTGTTCCTCTCAGCCCACATTTCCTGCCCATGACAGCTCCTCTCAAGGGAATGACAGTCATTCCAAGCTGATGGAGTGAGAGAGCTGAACCCAAAATACACTTCTCACTCACAGCAGTAAAGCGGACTACACACTGGGGCCAAAGAGACTTGTGCCTTACCTTTACTTGACCTTGTATGAACTAAGTTGCACCCGGCTGGCAGGGGCTGGGTGTTTCTGCAAAAGGAAACAGTCAGAGTCTCAAGAGCCATGACAGCCCTGTAAACACTGGACATCTCTGGTACCGACAGAGCCTCACACAGCTGGGCGGTTGAGTGATATTACATGTCAGGTTCAGCGGACGACAGATTATAAATAAGCAAATGATTATAACACAGCAGTTATGTAAGCACTCATCTGTGAATAAGTATAACATCATGAAAGCACATTAATTAAGCAAGCCATTAATCACAGCCAGACATTCCCTGTGTGAAAATGTAACCTGCTAAATTAATTGCCATTTAATTACCTATAGATTGAAAGCACACGTACTTGCTTAACTGTACTTTATTTCATAAGTCACAGTTGTTCTTCTGAAGAGTTTCTGTATGCCACACAAATGTTCCTTTTTGACTTTGGGAAGGTAAGACTCCAGGCAATGGTAATTCAGATTCATGCCAGACACCTACATCATGTGCAGGAGAAACTGTTGAGTAACACATACATGAATCTTTTGATGCCAGAAATAGGACCTAAAAGGCTTCTTCAGACTTTGGTTGTTTGCATTTTCACTGAGGTTTCAAGATCTGTGAGGATTAGGAACTTTAGCCCACTAATAACTGTTTTTATGTCATTTTCCCACAGGACTATACAATAAAGCTTGTACTTTGTCATCAGCTTACTTTTCACATTCTTTCTTCTGTAATTTCAAGATACAGTTTTTAAAGAGATACTGCAAACTAAAACATGTTTTAAAGGGGTTATTAATATTCCAAACTCTCAACAGTAGCGGAAAGTTGCACACCAGAAAACACTTGCGCCTCTAAAACCACCAATGAATCAACACTGTTTCCACAGACTTTATCATTCACTGAATAAAGTATAGAGTCATTGTTTACACGTCTGCTTTATGGGATCATCAAGTTTTCTTCAGACACTTGGCAGTCAGTAGAAATACCAGTGTCTTATGATATTCATTTGCTGTGGAAGACGATAGTTTACATTATAGCTCTGTTAGCTTCGATTAGCTCAGCCACAGTAAAACCACAAAGGCATAAAGATCCATTTGGAATTGTCCAAACAAGGTCAGAATTGTCACAGTTTAGTCTGAACCATATATTAACAAACAATCAAGTGAAAAGCATCACTTTATACCTTCAAAAGCCTCACAATCCCACACACCTGTGAAGAAGAAGCACTGTGATTTCAGCATCAAATTATTTTCAGTCAGAGCTGTGTCCAATGATGGAAACAACAACAGTGCCTCTAGATTGGATTATTTTGTCACTTTCTTTGACTCTTAAAGTTGTTTCTTAGTGGTTCTTATCCCACGTTCTGACCCTTTGATCAAAGGCCCCATGGTGTTAGTTTTCCTCACCATGGGCGGCCAGCAGAGTGGCTCACTAATCCCTTTAGTGGTCACTTAAATCCCTCTGCTTTTTGGTGTTAATGTATTCAGTTCACATCTCTACAATCCAATACTTTGGCATCTTTGGCATAAGTTCAGAGCTCTTTATTCTCAGCACTGTAGTGATAATGTCAGGTCATTTCAAGATGACTTAAAGTAGTACATACTGTACATATGTATATATATTTATATAGCCCTCTTAAATCTGAATTACTGCATACCAGTAAATTGTGATGATGTCTAAAAACTGGCATTTTAAATGTGAAAAGGTCATTAATACGTTGCTTGCTATTTTGAAATGATCTTGAGGTTTCGGTCTAGGTGTTGATGTAAAATCAGCCATTTGGAATTACCCTGCGTCATGAAGAATCAGCAGCAAAATTGCTATTTTTGCCAAATGACTCTGGTAGGTCTGGGTCAGGGAGGAAGTCCTGCCTCAGGTGGAGGAGTTTAAGTATCACAGGATTTTGTTCACGAGTGAGGGTAGGATGGAGCGAGAGATCGACATATGGATCAGGGCAGTGTGTGCAGCGATGTGGACATTAAACCAGTCTGTTGTGGTAAAGAGGGAGCTAAGCTGAAAAGTGAAGCTCTCGATTTACTGGTCAGTCTACATTTCAACCCTCACCTATGGTCATGAGCTCTGGGTAATGACCGAAAGAATGAGGCTGAAATGAATTTGTTCTACAGAGTGGCTCGGACATCCGGGAGGGATTCGGAGTAGAGCTGCTGCTCCTCTACGTCAAGAGGAGCCAGTTGAGGTGGTTCGGGCATCTAGGGAGGAGACCTCCTGGACACCTCCCTGTTGGAGGTGTTTCAGGCATGTCCACCTGGGAGGAGACCTCGGGGCCGACTCAGGATGCTGGAGGAATTATATCTCTCAGCTGGGCTGGGAATGCCTTGGGATTCTCCCCGAAGAGCTGGTGGAAGTGGCAGGGGAGAGAGATGTCTGGGCTCCTCTGCTGAGGCTGCTGCCCCCATGACCCAGACCCAGACCCAGATAAACGGATGAAAAACGGTACGGTACGACTCAGGTAGGTCTGAGGACCATAGCAGTCCCCTGTCAGAAACTGCTATGGTAGCAAGGTAAGGAGGTGTACATATTAATACGGCACACATTGACACTGACTGTTTTTAAGATTACACCCCCACCTCCTGCGTCTTGCCACCTTTTTAGCACAATGCAGACTGATACAATGGGAGGAGTTGGTGAATGCTACGAGTACTGACTGATCAAAGACATCCAACTCTGCAATCCCTAGCCCCAGAAAGCACTACTCCAGATGGTGGAAATGCATCGAGTCTCTCCAAAAATGTATTGTTCAGTTCAGGAGAAGAGGTCCTGCAGTGGGAAGGTGGCCTTGTCATACATACATTTTCCTGTTGTCACAGTAATTTTTAAAAAGGGATGTAACTCTCTCATGAGCAATTATAGCATCATAAGTAGCATGCTGCCTGTAATCGGGGAGAGCTTCACATTAAGATGGATTGCACCATATGTTTGTTCTTTCACCTTCCTCTCTGTTTCTTGACTTATACATTCAGACTTATTGCAGCTGGAACCATTCATCATCATTTACTGTACTGGACGGAAAGCACATTAAACAGGTCAGTCGTTCAATACAGTTTTCACATTCACCTGCTGACACAGAAATTCAGGCTTAACGTGAAAAATCCCCAGAAAACTCTTGTTGTGAGGCACTAGAGCCTCCCACTCTGCAACAATGAATTCATGAAAACAAAAAAACATACACTGATGTTTGGTATTTACAGACTTGTAGAATGTTGCTTGGATACACATACAGATATATTTAGATGTTATTTTGTTACTTACATGCTCTTTTGATGAGTTTTGCCGAAGATTATGTACCGACAAAAACAGTATCACTGCTTCTCTGTCAGAATCCAAAGACTGCTATGACTGTATACGGGTATGTCCTTGCATCTGTGCTTTTTCCAAGGGGTGAATAAGCATCTACGTTACACTTTGCATAGGAAAAACATTCTTTCATGCCTGCCCTTTTTCTAGGTGTAAATCTCCCCTCCTTGTGCCTGAGGTGTGGAACAGAGAATTTAAATGTTCAGCGAAAAAGGATACAGAGCAGGAACATTACACAAGGTTGTAGAAAAGAGTCAGAATCCTCCAGGCGCTTGGTAATGTTCTGACCTCAATGTAAATCCATCAGTGCCATTTTGCTAATGAACTGATCTATGATTTACACTGTCAGTGGAACTCGTTTCCTGCCGCCTGCCGCCTCTTGCAAAGTGCTGACAGAGCCTCTCCTTATTCTACAGACCTTTTGTGTTATTGTGAGTAAGCTGATTTGTGTTATTCATCCTTAAAGCCTCAATCCAGCCTGGTTGCCAGTTGATAACTTTAGGTCACTGCTTACACAAGGAGAAGAAATACTTTCAGTGGGAAAACATTTATTACATAAAACCAATTAGCCAACTGAGTTACTCTAGGCATGTGGTGTTTGCACACATGTCTTGTGCTTATGCTTCATGATATATAATGCAGATGACTTGAACAACACAATATTGGCAACAAAAATGAAATGTAACCGCCACTATTTCCTTTTTTCTCTTAAAATGTTTACTTTACTGTAGTCGATTAAATGAACATTTAAATGTCCAGTGGGTAAAATTTACAATTATATTGGAATATAATATTCTGAATTATTTTTTATTAGTTCTTCATAATATGAAATATAAGAACCTGTGTGTTTTCATTTGTTTAGAATCTATCTGCCAAGGGAGCTGTTCGCCTCCACAGAGTCCGCCACTTTTGTGCAGTAGCGCAGAACAGATTTCTTATTCTCTTTTTTCCATTTTATAACAGGTGGCATCCGGCACTAATGTGCATCACTATCACCTACTTTGTTTGAGTGTGGACCATTATTATACTCAGAACAGACAAAACAAACACTGGCCCTGCAGTGCAAAAAATGATCTCTAAGAAAGTGAAAAAGCCTTGTTTCTAGAAAGTGTGTTTTTGTGTGTGTGTGTGTGTGTGTGTGTGTGTGTGTGTGTTTATATATATATATATATACACACACACACACACGTTTACATTCTTTTTTTTTCTTAATAAGATTTTCAAGCTAATATCAAAGTGGATTTTAATAGTAACAAGGTATGGGAATATTTTGAAAAATATCGTCCCAGCAAAGGATCCTGATTTTTTTTTCCCCTTATTTTAAAACTGAAATCACTTGCACAACTTCTCAATTTAAGAATCTTAATAAATGATACTCTAACTTTTTTTTTTTTTTTTTTTTTTACCATTTATTGTCATTTACAGGCTGAAAACATGACAAAACTGAAAACACAGTTGAACATGACCCTTGACTAATTTGAAAAATGACTGAAAAATTCAGCCAGTAGAAATGTCGTAAAGACATAGCCAAATTTTTTTCTCTGTCACTCCCATGTTAAATTTCTGTCACTAACATGTTTGACAAACTCCATGTTTCCACAATCACTGCTTATTCAGTTCTGACTTTTTTTCCACATATTATACATCGATACATTCACAAAACTCTCCACAAGTCTCACCTGCAAGAATTTTAGAGATAGGATGTACGGTTATGGATTAATAGCAGTTTGTTTGAGAGATGTTTCATAGTCAATTTAACATGGACATCCATATGTCCTCCATAAGGATAAGCTAATTGGTCACATGACCACACAGTGGCTGTTGGTAAAGCATTGGACTCCAATATGGAAGACCCAGGATTGACTCTCAGTTGCAGTGGTCATTTTCAGCTCAATCAAGAGAATCAAATGCTTATTTTATGAATTTTTCTCCACTTGTTCATTTTATTTTCAGACTTAAATTCTTATATCCAGCTCAGTCAGAAACTAAAATTCCTCATTTAAAGTAATTCTGTCTTAAATAAGTGTGATTTTTCATTTTGCTAATGTACTGATGTATGATTTACACTGTCAGTGGAACTCGTTTCCTGCTGGCTTTTTTGTCTTAAATGAGTGTGTTTTTGTTTCTTGTACAAAACACTGTTTGCTAAAATTGTAGCAGTTTTGTCTAGTTTTAAGGCACATTATGTTTTTTTCATAGATAGACTTTTTGCTTGTTTTAAGAATTCTAGCCAAGAATTTTTTTTATTACCCCACTGGCAGATTTTTTGCTCAATATAAGCCAATTTGACCAGATTTAGGAACATTAGGCTTATTTCTAGCGGGGCATTTTTTGCAGTGTGAAGTTTTTCACTACCACCATAGGGGAGGGAGAAGCGTGTGTTCAGCTGGATGCAATCTGCAACTTCATTGCTATCTGCCATATTGAACCTTTGAAGCTTTGTAACAATATAACAAAAGAAGAAAGATCCTGACTTCCTTAAGCAGCAGATTTTCTGTCAACTCGCTGCTGTCTACAGATGTAGCCATATGTCTGAAGGAAGAAAGTAAAAGCTGTGGGACTTCAGTGAATATCTTCAGGTTTAATGAGGCTTAATGTTGCAGATGCATATCTCTACTGATGAAGGCACACTATGTTAGAAGGTGTTTTTTCATGACAACGACAATCAAATCACTGTCATCATCATTATGATTATACAAGTCTATTTTCCAATACTGTAGGAAATTTATCTTTAACCCTTAACAAACTTAAACAGCTGCCAGTGACAAAAAGCATCCACTGATCTCGGCATTTTAATAACATTTGAACCACACATCCTATCAATACATTATATAATTCAGGTAAAATTCAGTTTCTCTGTTTTTCTGTGGTATCAGATGTGACCCATTTAGATGCTCAGAGGCTCTGTAGTGAATGTTGGAAACACCAGCAACTTCTGCAACACTGATTCACCATTAAAATCCATTTAATTTAACAAAGTGGTTATGCACTGCAAAAATCAAAATCTTACCAAGTGTATTTTTCTCATTTCTAGTCAAAATATCTCGTCACACTTAAAATAAGACCTAATCACCTAAAGAGTAAATTGTGAGATATAAGAACTTATTTTTAGACAATAGATCTTGAAAACCTTATTTCAAGAAATCTTACCAAGATAATTTTCACTTGTTCCACTAGCAGATTTTATTTATTTATTTATTTTGCTTGAATTAACCAAAAGTATCTTGAATTATGCAAAAAAAAAAATATTTTTCTCTGTTTTATAAAATAACTTTGGAAAATGCACTGAGTTTTTCTTTTTTTTTGTTAATGACGATCTACATGCTCATTACATAAAATATAGGAAAATAATGTGATTTTCACAGAAAAATGCAAAATGCAGAGGATGACATGATAAATCACTTGAAAAAGGTTAAATGTGGAGGAAAAAAATCATTGGGAAATCACTATGAAAATAGTTTTAGGGAGCATGAGTAGAGCATTTATAGGTCTTGGCAGATTCCCACCTATAAAAAAGAGCAGTAAGGAAGAAAAACTTAACAGAAAAAAAAATAATAAGGAGAGAGAAGCAACAGCAAACAGCCACTGAAGAGCAGAGCACTATATCAACACTACAGACACAACACAGGAAGCAGAAAGTATGAAATATGCTTCTGCACCTTAAGCAAAAAACAAATAATATCAATTTTATTCAGCACTTTTAATGATCAAAAACATGATGAATCTAAGTTCCCTCTTGCAAGTTAATTATTGCTATATTTGCAAGAATTACTAATGGCATCACTGAAGAAAATGTAATAAACTTGGCTTGAAGTTTAAACGTAAGACTGCTTGTTTTTCTGTCTTCCAATTTATACATTCCACCCACATGTTTATTAAATGTTTTTATTTTTTGCAAACACCATATAGTGTTTGTAATTTGTCTCCAATATATTTTTTAATGGCAAGTATAGGCTCAAGGCCAACGTCAATAATTACAATTCTGACTCTCCCAAGGCAGAGAGAGACTTGTGTTTCCATGTGATATTATCCTCAGGTCTGATTTCATGAGGTATTTTTCATTGATTGTTTAGTTTTCACCCACAGAAATTCTGGAATGGTTAATGATGTGTGCTCCTTCTTTCTACAACACTATTAATTATTTTTTAGAGTGTGGGTGGCAAGGTCATGATGTGAAATGGCACTGCTCCAGTTTTTGTTTGAGTGATTTCCCTAATAGACAGGCGGCGATGTGAATTGTAATATAGATGTGTGTGTGTATGTGTGTATTGCTTTGGCTATTGCATAACCCAGACAGACGGATCAGTGATGAGGGAGCTAGGGAATCCTAACTAAATTTGGAGATAATGGCAGATGCTTTGCTATCTCTGCCAAATGTCTCCGAAGAGACCTGTCTAGGAGGGTGGAAGCTAATCTTGGCGAGTGTTGACACATGGTCTTGTACATGTTTTCATGGTGATTCAGCTAGCTCTTCTCACCTTTGCCACGACCTGGTATCCTGACACTTTCAACCTCTGTGCACCTACAGCTGCCTCACCATCACGACTATACTTTCATACGCTCACTCACACCTGAACTGCGCTCCATGTCGCTCACTGGAGAGTCTCTTGGAGGGATAAACAGTCCAGAGTGTTGACAATGGCTATAATTTTATGAAGAGGGTGAAGCGCTGTGTCTTTTCATTCCGCTAACCTGATTGCAGGCCTTCTCTTTGCCGGTCTGAGCACACAGTGTAATCTAAAAGCAACACCTGGGCCACTAGGCGATGCAAAATAGACAGCATGCCAAAGTACTGGCACACCCTCAAAATGAATTAAAGTGGGCTATTCAGGTCTGTCCTGACCTTGGGGAGGTGTGCATTCCGGTTTCTGCTCTCTGAGAAACAAGCTGAATACAGTCTTTTATTACAGAGTCAGTGTGAAATATGTAATGTATGTTAATCCATCTGGGATTGGGGGGAGAAGAGCCAGGTTCTGAAGGGACAAAATAATGGTGTTAGGGTAGAAGACGAGACAGAGGAAGTGAAGGAGAGCCGTCACAGAGGGGAAAGAAATTGGTTCAAACAGGACGGTGAAGGAGACCAGTTGAGAAGAGAAGACATTGAGAAAATGATGGAAAAAAAAAAAAAGTGACAGGCAGCGGCAGAAACAGGCAGGCACACACGGCCAACAGAGGGAACTGATACAGAGAGCAAGGATAGACAGATGGAAAGACAAGGGCACATTCACTCTGCAGCTGAAAAGCCTCCCAGTTCTGATTTTTGTCAGATGTCATGTGTGACACAGATCTGATATTTTCAAGGCAATGTGATGCAAAGAGCAGCGTGACATACTTTTTTTTTTCCCCTAGTCTGAAATCACGGATGGGAGAAAAATCAGGTTGCGATGCATGGGACAGACATGCACCATGACTGTGTTGGAACAATGATAAATAAAACATGTTACACACCTGACATTTGAAACAATGTTGTTGTCGAGGCTTGCATGACTGAGCACTTTTACAGCAAAAATATGTTACTTTAAATAAAATATAGAGAGCGCACACATAAGTGACACATTTAAGACACACATTAGTGAGTAAATACATTTCTGATTTGTTCTGTGCTTGTGCAGTTGTTGTCATGTTATATTTACCATTTTTATTTGTTATTTATAATCGCAGGGTGTTGCTAAAGGAAGAAAAAGGGGAGTAACACACCTCAAAATGGACAAATACATATGGATGGAGACATATACTGGACATTATTATTATTAATTCTTGGCTGTCCAGTTGTTGTCTGTTAAGTGTTAAACTGTGGTAGCAGGTTTGAAATAAACATGTATCTTACATCTTAAAAAAACAAAACAAAACAAAACATAGATCATGAAATTATAAAACCTGGCCTATGGAGGGTCGAATCAAGTAAAGGCCAATAAGTCCAAGGTTAAGTCTAAGTCCTAAAAAAAAAACTGTTTTAAGCCCTGGACAAGCCATTGCACTCTCAATTTAGTGTCATGTTAAATGCCATAACAATACAGGAAATATGCGTGTTTTTAAATACATTTTTAAATGATATTTCAAACCAAACTGTCTAATTTGCAATAACACTTCCAGTCAGTTTTACACAGTGACTAAGTCAACAATAATACGTTGATACAGTAACAGTAGCACTTAGCTTAAGCCATAACTGGCCAAAAAAATAGTACTCTTAGCATCAAAAACTTGTGCTGTTCCTTCTGCAGTCTTCAGTGTTGAAAAAAGTTGGAAGTTGTTGCCTTTCCATCTGTTCTGGTTCAGCTACATTTTGCATGTAGTCTGTTGTTTTTATTAACTACAGTATATCATTTAAAAACAAACATGATAAGTCAGGGGATCAGATTATTTTTTTGACAGCCAGGTGATGCAGCCTTTTCACATGTGATTGACTGCTGTATGAATGTTCTACAATACATCTGTAGTTAGGAAAATCAAAGGTTTCATTATACATTTTAACCCTAAAGACCCAAACAACCACTGGTAACCAAAATTATTCACTGATATACAAAGTTAAATCCCTGTTGATCCAATAATCCTATCAATCCATGTAAAGAACTGGTGTAAAATGCAGTTTTTCATCTTTTCATGGTCATCAGATATGACCTATTTGGACATTAAGAGTCTCCGTAGTTACCATGGAAACACCGTCATCCTCTACATCATTGATTCACCAGTAAAACCCATTGGGTTGGATCAATGACAGTGGATGGAGACACTTGGTTTATGTTCAGTTAATAATATATTTTACTGAAAAAGTTACTTTTTCTTCAGTTTTGTCTATTTTTGATATAATAACCCTCAACTTTAATTTGAGCTTTTATGAACATCTACATGATTAGTAAATTAAATACAGGCAAATACATGATTTTAACTGAAAAAAAAAGCAAAATACAGCAGATAATATCACAATAAAGGATGATAAATTAGGGTGGCACAATGGTGCAGTGGGTAGCACTCGTGCCTCGCAGCAAGAAGGTCCTGGGTTCGATTCCAACACCAGTCAGTGGGACCTTTCTCTGTGGAGTTTGCATGTTCTCCCCATGTCTGCGTAGGTTCTCTCTGGGTACTCCGGCTTCCTCCCACCATCTAAACACATACACTGATAGGTTAATCGGTTGTTCTAAATTGCCCATAGGTGTGAATGTAAGTGTGTTTGTTTGTCTCTATATGTCAGCCCTGCTATGAACTGGCGACATGTCCAGGGTGTACCCCGCCTTCGCCCTTAAGTGGCTGGGATAGGCTCCAGCGACCCCCGTAACCCTAGTGAGGATAAAGCGGGCTCAGAAAATGGATGGATGGATGGATGATAAATTACTTAAGAAAGGTTAAAAATACAAAAAAATTAATTTAGGAACTGCCAGAAAATTAGCTCTGGGTCTTTATAAGTTAAAATTAGACTTGTTGTGTAGATTGAAAATGTATCTGAAATTGTGATACAAGTACAAAGATGTATGGGTTGTGTAAAATCTAAAAAAATCTAAATCAACAATAAGGTAGGAAAAAAAAATATACATATATATATATATATATATATATGTTCTTCTTTGTACAATTTGAGACTGACTGAAGTCTGTGTCATGAACTCGAGTCTGTGCCTTTATGTGACATGATATAATACATTAAAGTCATATTTGTGAGCCTTAATTCACACATGGTGCCACAGATGTGTTGACATTGACAATTTAAAGCTTGGAATTATAAACCCCTAGCACTAGATGTAAACAGCTTTTGGTGTGAACATAGATGCAGAAAGTTAATAGAAACACAGCTAAGGTGCTAGTCATATTACTCAACTCACGCCAATGCTTCCTGTCTCCACCTATTGAGTGGGTGAGTGAGAGGCGCCTTGGCTCCACCAGCAGCTGTGGGATCAGGTGACTTTTCTTCCCAGGGCTCGAGCCATACGATCCTGTCTTGCCGTCCTTCCTCCTTCATTGCTCCCAACTGATCAGCATGCGCGCTGTGGCACGATGCCTGCCTGCCAAAAAGAGTGAGCGAGAGGATACTCTGTAATCTATGGCTGCCATGATGACTTTGAGGAGCCCAGTTTTTAGCTCCCATTCCCTCACACCTCACCCTCTTCCCCACAGTCGTAATCCTGGAGCTGTCAGCGGGTGGAGAGTTATGCCCTGTCCACGGAGAGGGCATTTTGTCATACAGATGAAAAGTGAGAAAAAAGAATGTGGGCAGCAGAGGCCTATAAACTTGCTTTATTGCAATGCAGAGAGGTGCTTCTGTGGAGCACATGCTTTTAATTAATGATTCCCCCTCCTGACCCCGCACTACTTTGTGCTGTACATCCAAAAGACGAGCACCAAGTGCCTTCAGCAGACAACACTATTGGCACTGAATATGGCTTAGTGCATTCATCCTTAAACTGAACAAATGAAGCACAAGTTACGGCTGCAGTATTTGTCTCTTATTCTCATTATGATCACCCATTTTAGTTGTAATAAGTTATCAAAATTCTCAGGGGATGAACATTACAGCCCTGGGAAAATGGCTTTTTATTCTAAAAGGCAAATGTCATGAAATTTGGCATTTAAAAAGAATTAGCGTGTACATTTTTGTTATCACAGTTTTCTTGTTAGTGCTGTTGCCTGTTTAATCCCTGGTTGCTATTGTTTCTAATGGCAACAGTACTTTATTATCATAATACCTCTAACAATACAGTGTGGGAAGCATTGCAAATGCATAACTGCTTGTCTAGGAGGATATGAAAAATAGATTCACTTCAGGTAGGGAAAGTGCAGGCTAACATCAAAGCCATCACACAAAAGACAGGAAGACCAGCTGCATGAAAGATTGATGAGGCACTTAAAACCAAGATTAAAAAAGTATAGAGGAAAACAAAAAGGAATCTTTTATAACTCATCATAAAGAACAGAGGAGCTTGGCTTTCACAAGATAACTCTTGAAATATAGATTGGTGGATTTGCGACCTGGAATGACCAGCCTGCTGTACCAGTCCCTCACTCTCAGCTGTGATGGTCCTTGATAGCGGATCATATATAATGGATGCTACAGCTGAAGAGGATGGCAAGAGTTCTCTGCCCTCTACTGTTTTATTAATTGTTTAACACTTGATCTGAGACTTTTGACCTAGGATTTATTGGTTTTTAAAGAAGGCGGATAAAACAATCTAAAGTATATCATTTGGTTTCAAATCAATTTCAGGATCCAAATGTTTTTTCCATACACAGTCATGCAGCAAAAGCTTTTCAAACAATTAGAAAGCCAGCCATTGACTGGATGTGTACGATTCTCTGTTGGCACAAGACTGAGGCTTTGCTGCCCCAAGTGCTTCTCTTAAAGTGTTCAGACAGTTCGGTGCCTTGGTGTAAAATCTGTGATATCAATACTGAAATCAGAGTCTCTCTGCATGTCTCTCTCTCTCTCTCTCTCACACACACACACGCACACGCACGCACACACACACACACACACACACACACACACACACACACACCCACACACACACACACAAACACAAACACACACAAAAAAACACAAAA
>JAPQRP010000024.1:29139138-29150372 GCA_037367295.1 Apogon hyalosoma | reverse complement strand
CCCACCCCCCTTCCCCCGAGGAGAAGGCAAGGGGTATTAGTTTTGGTTCAACTTGCTTGTTTGTTCCTTTGTTGTTTGGTTGTTAACACTCTAGCAGCAAAACTATTAGTTGAATTCATACCAGATTTGGTTTCTAGATTCCCAGTGACCCAGGATAGGGGTCATTTAATTTTGGAAAACATAGGTCAAACTTTAAATTTTTTATGAATTTTTAAATTATTTTTTCCCCATTTACTTATAATGGGCAGAATTTCAAATGTCTGTAGCAGCAAAACTATTGTTTGAATTCATACCAAATTTGGTTTACAGATTGCCAGTGACCTGGAATAGAAATTATTACATTTTGGGAAAACTAGGTCAAAGTTCCAATTTTTTAATGAATTTTTAAAATCTTTTTTCTTCTCCCATTTACTTATAATGGGCGAAATTTCACTTCTATAAAAACATCAATTTTGTTTCAATTTACTTCAGACTTGGCTCATATATAGAGGAAATTAATATGCTGACATCAGCACAGGCATAGACATGATGACATCAGCTGGATCAATGCCAAAATAAGCTACAATGTGTGCGAGGGGTGGGGTTTGTTGTGTCTGGCGCCACTTGTTACAAAAGGTATTTAGACTTGTACAAGAATAAATAATGAAGTTGTTTTCTCTCTCTTTTTTTTTTTTTTTTTCATTTTCTTCATTTTAGTTGTTCAGGCTCTATGTTATTACATATATTCACTGTAAATATTTAAGCCTGGGGACGGTATTAAGAGTACCTAAGACAAAAGATGTATGCTGAGGCTGCACAGAGCTTTATTCCTTAAATTCTGCAAACTGTAGTTCTGCAGCTTGAAGGTTGTGCGTGAACAGAAAGATGTCTATGAATAATAAGGAATCATGAAGTGAACTGTACAACCATTTCCCTTCACTCCTGTTCCTTTAAATGTCAGCAGTGTGTGTGTGTGTGTGTGTGTGTGTGTGTGTGTGTGTGTGTGTGTGTGTGTCTGAGCAGAAATAAGTGAGAGAGGGTACACTTAAATGAGGACTGGTGGTCTGATGGGACCATAAGCACAGAGATTGTGTAATGTTTTCCTTTTTGATGTAGAATCTGAGTAATAGTTGTGGTATTTCCTCATTGGTTTTATTAGATTAGACTGTCTTTTGCAACTTAGAGTAATTTACATCCCAAAGAGATTCTTCATCTAAAATCCAGTCATCTTTCAAAATCAAGACACACACCTGTAAGATGAAGATGAACTAACAACTGTACTAAATGGCCAATGTGTGTGTTTAACAGAGTGTTTTGTGCACTAGGGGGATAACGGAAATCTGGAATATTCACATTAAAACTTTTTGCAATGGAGGCGATGTTGCAACACTTGTTCAATAAAAGATTAGAATATATTCGTGTCAGGATGTTCAACAGAAACAGTAATGGATTCAACATCACCTGGAGCCTCGTCTGCAGTGTGTGTCTGTTCTGAATTCAGAATCCTCTGTTGCTCTGGGTTTATATTCAGGTAAACACACACACACACGCGCACGCACACACACACACACACACGCACACCCACACACACACACACACACACACGCACACACACTAAACACTGTATTTGATTCATATGACATTCACATTGCACACAGTATTTTGTCAATTTGTGTCTCCATACAATATACTCCAGCAGAAGAAGACATTAATAAGCGCTTTACGATGACAAGAGCCCATATTATACACTGCCCGGCCAAAAAAGAAGTCGCACATGTAATATTTGACTGCACCACCTTTGGTTTTGATTACAGGAGACATTCACTGTCACTTTTTTTTTTTTTGCCACATAATGCTTACGTAATGTCACAATAACATTCATAATATTTTTTCCATCCGTAGTTGCATTCATTTTTCATTATTGATGATGGAGAATTGCTCTGCTGCATCAAGTCTTCGTCGCATCCCAAATTCAGGTCTGGACTTTATGGAAGCTAATCCTATAAATGATGTCTCATTCTCCCTGAACCATTCTGTCACAAGCCTGATGAGCCTGATCAATCCTGGCATTGTCCAATCTGTATGACGTTAAAGACATGAGAGGACACTTACTGCATCAGTGAGAGTTCAATAATCTGTTACAGCTGAAATATTATTACCTGAAGGGGAGTCAAGGGGTGTTGTTTTTGGTTTGGTTTGGTTTGTTTCTTTCTTTCTCTAGCAGCAAAACTATTGGTTGAATTCATACCAGATTTGGTTTATACATTGCCAGTGACCCTATTTTGGGAAAAGTAGGTCAAAGTTCAATTTTTTTCAATTTTTTTTTTAGAATTCAAATTTTTATTCATTTTTCAAAGCAGAGCAGCATGCATAGAGCTGATACAGTACACAATTTTTGCAAGAAACAGTAGACAGCCATCCTTTAACACTAAAATAAGATGAAACAATGGACATGAAATATAAGAAAAATATGTCATTTTTTTCCATTCTAGTTTGAGTTAAATTAACGTGCAACCAAAACTGATCCCCCGCCTCATTGGCTTTCCCTTTACAGTCAATTCTTGCCAGCATGTGTTCGTATGATGAAATCTTAATCAGTTTGTCAGTCCGTTCTTTCACAGAGGGAGATCTTGGCTTCTTCCAGTTGAGTAGAATCAGTTCTGCAGCTGTGACCAGACCGAATTTTAAAACGCTAAATTTGTTATTTGTTATACCAGGTAGCATGGTCTTGTCACCAAAAAGACAAAACTGAGGGTGTAGAGGCAGAGTGGAACCCAACCAGTTTCCCAGTATCTCAGTAATTTTATACCAAAACGTGTAAAACCACTGGACAGTCCCAGAATTTTTAATGAATTTTTAAAATCTTTTTTTCCCCTCCCATTAACCTATCATGGGTGAAATTTCAAATGTCTATAAAAATAATTGTGTTTCAATTTACATCAGACTTGGCACATATTTACAGGCAATTGATACACTGACACCAGCACACACATACACAGGATGACATCAGCTGCATCGATGCCAAAATAAGCCACAATATGTGCGAGGGGCGGGGTTTATTGTGCCCATCACCACTTGTTAACCACTGCAGTACTTCTCGATGGAAGGATCTGAACTAATTGCTTGGTTAAATCCAGTGAATGTCTCCTGTAATCAGGCCACTAGTTAATAGTGTATAAGTACCTTGAAGTGTTACTTCTTTCAAAATCAGCTGAGAAATGAGATTTTCTATTTTTGGCTGATGGAGAAAATGTAATACTTGATATATGAAACTCATTTATGTACAGACTTCATTCATTCATTCATTTTCATTCATTCATTTTCTGAGCCCACTTTTATCCTCACTAGAATCATGGGGGTCGCCGGAGCCCATCCCAGCTACTTATGGGCGAAGGCGGGGTACACCCTGGACATGTCGTCAGTTCATCGCAGGGCTGACAAATAGAGACAGTCACTCTCACATTCACACCTATGGGCAATTTAGATTAACCGATCAACCTATCAGTGCATGTCTTTGAATGGTGGGAGGAAGCCGGAGTACCCAGAGAGAACCCCCACCCACAGACTTCATTATGTTTATTATTTTTGTCTTTTATTTTTAAGTACGTGTGGCTAGAGATCACCATTTTTTGGACCGTTAGAGCTTGGAAATATCAACCTTGGGGCAAAAAAAAAGTATCAGCAAAGTATCTATGCTTTGAGACCTGTGTTAAAGTACTCTCAAAAAGAAATACCCACATGCGAATTAATCACACAAATACAGTGCAACTTGTGAGTTCGTGCGAGATGACCAGACAAATCTGACCTATGTATATGTATATGTGTTTTGTCATGCTTTCCATGCATATGTGATCAATTCGTCCCAGGTCAAACAAGCGATTAAACCAGCGCGTTTGTAAGTTCTATATCAGCATAAGCACAAATTCATAACCTTTTAAACAAAGGCTCACTCGCTGTGCCTCAGGCTAGACTTGCCAGTTTGCTTTTTTGTCAAGGAAGAAAAGAAAGGAACATGAGAGACGAGCGCACATAGATGAAGAACAGTGGTGACAAGTCAAAACTCCGAAAGACAGACAGATGCTGAGAAGCTGATAGCATACTATTTACATGTCTGAAACGCACATTTACACATCAAACACTTGCTTGGTTTATTTAAAAGCCAAGCGTTTCATAAGATGTTCCTGTTGCCAGCAGAAAGAGAAAATAAGAACAGGAGTTGTGTCTTGTAAGCATATTTGCACACAGAATATACAAACATAAAAGCAGCAACACAAGGCAGAATCTACATGAACAGAAGCAAAATGTGTTCTGTAATATGCATGGAAAGATGTGCACAGAAACACACTGAGCCCAGACAAACAAATACTTATCTGTGATATCTTCACAACAACATTGAGCCAATTGTTTCATATCCACCAACTGCTGCTGGTTTTGGAGAGTGATGCAAATAGACTGACACTCGCATATAAACAACTGCCGTAAATAACCTCATGTAAAAAAAATAAAAAATAAAAAAAAAATCATGCTTTCTCCAAATTTCATCTTTATTTCTTCATCTTACTAGCACAGAAGACAAACAAAACTGTTAATCAATGGGGCTCAGAGGATTGTTTAAGTTATTTTAACACTATCTGTGGATGTTCTTTGGAATTAAAGCCTCTCTCTGTTGTTCCCACATATAACAATGGTCATATTTTATTTTCTCCACATAGATCTGATGGATTTGATGCTATTGTTGTTGTAACTGCTGCCCATAATAGTTCTTAACCCATAAAGACCCAGTGCTACTTCTGTGGCAGTTCACTAAAGTGATTTATCACAATTTATTGTAATATTATCCTCTTTAGTTTGCGTTCGGTATTTTCCTGTATTTAATTCACTGATCATATAGATGTTCATTAAAACGCAGAGTAAATTCAAAGGTTATTATATCAAAAGTAGAGAAAACTGAAGAAAAAGGGACTTTTCCAGTAAAATCTATCATCAGCTCAAACATAAACCCAGTGTGTCCATCCACTGCCACTGATTAAGCTCCACTGATTTAACAGGTGAATAAATCTTGTAGAAGATGACTGTGTTTCTACGGTAATAAGCCTCTGAGCATCCAAATGGGTCATATCTGATGACTATGAAAAGATGACAAACTGTATTTACACTAATTATTTACATGTATTGATAGGATTAGTGGATTCAACAGGTATTAAACGGTTTAAATCCGTACTTAGTTTTGGTCCCCAGTGGCCCAGTGGGTTTTTAGGGTTAAATATATTTTTTTAAGGTGAAGATTAAACTATAAAGTATAGAGCTAATGCAAACCCCATTATCTCCAGCAATCACATTGGCTTCATGGATTAGAAGGTGACCCTACAGTGCTATGATGCTTCATCCAGAATGTGGATATGAATGTGAATTTGCTTAAAATTTTCTTGAGTTCGTTATAGATTTTTCTTAAAAGTTGAAAAAAATCTGTGTACAAAACAATGATTTTTTAAATAAATTATTTGCTATATGGCATGTCTGTACACAGCACATGTATGTGGTGAATTAGACTGAAATCGGGATTTTTTTCTGACCTTGACCTTTCATGTAGAATAGCTAAAATCAAATCGAATCTGTCATGAGAGGAGAAAACAAAACAGTGTGATAGACAGATAATGATTGGTAAAAACAACCGCCTCAGGTAATAATAAATTATGCAATGACAAACCTCCAGATGAAACATGCCATCATGAGAATGAACCTGGTCATTAAATTTAATACTTGCTGTAAATCATCTTCTTGTTAACATTAAGTGTTCTTATATTTATGTTCTCATGTAAATATGCATGTGGTCGTGACACTGTGCAGTCACTGTTGATTACAGTCACAGATCAGATAAATAGTCAGAGGTTTATTTCTTAGGTCTACCACATCTGTTCATTAATATCTGCATTATGTCATGTCAGCAACACACTAAGATATTACAAATCAATCCAGCTTTGAATACGAGCAAATCAAGAACACAACAGCCTGCAAATTAACTAAAATTGTGGGGTAGTGTTTTTTTTTTTTTCTGGTTAATTTATCATTACTACTATCATTCTACTGCAGAAATAAAGTCAGATATGCACAGTTGCAGGAAAAAAAATGATTAGACCACCCCTTGTTTTCTTCAATTTCTTGTTAATTTTAAAGCCTGGTACAACTAAAGGTACATTTGTTTGGACAAATATAATGATAACAAAAATAGCTCAAAATAGTTTCATTTCAGAGCTGATATCTATCCATTTTCCATGTTTTCTTGATAAAAACTAAAATCACTTCAGTTCTTACACCAATATCTATGGCATTGTACTGACAAAAACAGTGCTTTTAGTCATTCCATGTTTTCTTTTCTGTCTGTTTTAGTCACACGATACACACAGGAGTTAGTACTTGATTGCTTAACCATTGTTTTTGATGACTTTTGATGGTCTCATATTTTTTTACTGTGACTGTATATGATTACATATACACTGTTGCCCTTAAAGTTAGAATAAAATATTTGTACCTGCTCTCATGAAATGATTGTGAGAGTGTGATTTACTCTTAATAGATAAAGTGTAACTGGGACTAAATATATAATCATTGCAGATGGTCAAAGGGGATTTCTGGTGTGTTTAAATAGGAATAAAAAGTAGAATGAGTCTGAAAACAAAATTATTTCAACTTCATGGACAACAGCACATTATCACTGAATTACATTTTATTTGTTTAGCATGTTCAATGTACCACAAGATATAGCAAGTGTATAATATAATACAATATAATTTTCCACCTATTATTCACTTTGCAAGTGTTTTATGTGATTTTCTCCTGTAGTGTTTTATTATTTTGAGTTTTACACCTGAGGACTGAGCTCCGGATGGTAAGAAATCAGAATACTACCCATTTTAGAGTGCAACAAATACACCATGTCTCATGATTAAGAATAGAACAGAGCTGTTCTTTTCCCAACATTAAGCACATTTCAAAGGCAGTGGCTTTGGAAATTTTGTGTCTCCGCTCACTTCAGTGATATTGATTTTACTCTAACAGCAAAATTGTTTAGGACCAGCATTCTTTTACTGTGGACCAAAGTAAAGAAGGCTGAAAGCTTGTTTTGTAGTATTTCATATATTTATTAACATCTAATGTTAACCCCAGTTTTTTATTTTATTTTATAAGCTTTATTTAAGCAACACCAAGTGACAAGGAAACTTATGTACAACACTATTTACATTAAGTCATCATAATGTGTGGGGGAAGGAGGGGGTTGGGGGTTAGGATATAGGCTATAGCGTGTCATGTACAAAAGAAATAAAATGTATGACAGACCAGGTAGTACGGATCAATGTCCTGTCTTGGATGTGTGAATGTTTTGTGTGTCAAATGTGTATGTGGTGTGAATGTTGTGATTTGGCTTTTCAAAAAGTCAGGGGTATGACAAAAGATAATCATTAATTAACTGAAAATAAGTGAGAAGAAGAGAAAGGAAAGAGAGAGAGAGAGAGAGAGAGAGAGAAAGGGGGTAATAAAATAAATAAATAAATAAATGATAATAACCAAATGAGATGACAAGTACAATTTATCGAACCATAACGTCATCACTGTTAATGCCATTGTTGCTGCCTCACCCTCACAGCACTGTTGCCACTATTAAAAAAAAAAAAGAAAAAAGTGGTGCCAGGCACAACAAACCCCACTCCTCGCACGTATTATGACTTATGTTGGCATCGATCCAGCTGATGTCATCGTGTCTGTGCATGTGCTGATGTCAGCACAGACAAAAAGAAGTTCACCCATTACAAGTAAACAGGGCGTAAAAAAAAATAAAATAATAAAATAAAATAAAAATTTAAAAAAATGTTTACTTTGACCTATTTTTTCACAAAATGTAATGAGATCTATTCTGGGTCACTGGCAATATATAAACCAAATTTGGTATGAATTCAACAAATTCGGTAGTTTTGCTGCTAGAGTGTTAACAAACCGAACCAAAAACAATACCCCTTGCCTTTCCTTCGGGGGGGCAGGGTAAAAATGTTAACCCCAGTTGATGCTTGACGGTGAAATGTGGTCTGGAGTCACAAAGCTTGTTTAAAAACGCCGTATTCTCGTTTAGGCCTTACAGAATTCCACCCAGATACAGGTGATGACATTTGAAAACGTAAATGTCAGAGGGAGTAACTGGCTCTCACTGTTTGTCTTAATCTTTGGAGTGCATGAGTTCATTGCATTCTATATATGCGTTATAGGCTGATCAATACGGTTTTCACTGAGCTGAGCTGTATATCTTATTGCATAGGCTGCCATAGCAAACAGAAAAAGTAAAGAATGTGTCATCGCCAAGACTCATCTGCCTGTCTGTAGAGTTAATCTCCTGCCTTAACTGTAAATGCACAACAAGAGATGATGTTCTCCTTATGCATGACTGGTTTCAAATTATTGCAGAAAAATCTTTGCCACTAACTGCGGATCCATCTCTTAATGGTATTCATGTATGTTAGTTACAGGAAAAACATGCCTGGCGGCCATCGATCCTATGCCAGTGAGCTCAGAGGCAGAGATGTCTTTATTGTATTTCACCTAAACAGCCCTTTCATCTTAGTTACAGTATTGACGGCGCACACGGAGAACGAAGGAGAAGAGACAAGAGCTTATACTATAGCCCAATTTTGTCATGATTATTTTACCCACATTCTTCTTAAGCCCATTTGCATTAAAGAGGATATTATGCGTGACTGGACCGGCATAAACAATGGATATATTAAGAAGTTTTACACTGCAATTCATATGCACAGAGATAAAACATTTTAGTTGTCACAGTCTTATATAAAACGCAGTGAGAAAGAGAGAGAGAGAGAGCAAATAGAGGTTTTATTGCAACACATCCAAATATATCCAGGCGATGTGTTACCAAATATGCAGGACCTATTTATGTCAGTGAGCATCAGTGCATCCCACTTACAGACAGAAAGCACTGCTTCGACTCCTCAGTATAGCCAAGCACACAACACACGTCACACACACATAGAGAAAGAACATCATTGTTTAAGGGGCTGCAGCCACCTTTTAACCCAGATTACATGCTTAGACTACAGCCTAAATAGGATCTGCATTTTCAAGGTTGGGAGATGCTATAATGTGTAATGACCTACTCAAATGACCCATGACTTAGTGAGGATGAAGCAAGCCTCTGAGGCAGACGGGGATCTACTATCTGAGCAGGCCATATAGTTTTAATACATTCAATTATTTTGCACTAAAGTGTGGTGATGACTTGGGGAAACTGGAGGCAAAGTTGAGCTAGACTTCAACTTCTTTGTGTAGCACCTCAGGAAAGTCTGGTATTATCACAGTGTGCTTAAAGCAGACGGAGATAGCGTAGTGGGGGAGAGGAGCGAGGGCACTGGAGAGATCGGGAGATAGAGGGATGGAGGACTGGGAGGAGGCGAGTGTGCTGCATGCAAACTTTGTATGGCGCAGGTGCGATCAAGAGTCTGTAGCAGCAGAAGGAACAGAGCGCAGAGACGTCAGGCGGTGCAGTTCGATGCTAACCACTGTTGGCAATGAAGGGCCTTGACTCCTCCCAACCAGGCTCCGGGACCCGGTGCCTCCCAGGAGGCTGTCGGCGATTGAAATGGAAATTCAGGAAGTAACGCTTCAGAGGGAGGAAGTGTCTCACTCTCTGTGCCAGTCAGTCTCTTTATTTATCCTGTGATGCTTTAGTACTGTCACAATCTGTTCGCTTTAACCCATAATCATTCATGGCACATAATCACTTTCAGTATGTTCGGCTCAGTGTGTGAGCTCCAGAATTTAATGTTGAAGAGAACTTTGTTCAGTTTTTCTTTATTTGGGAAAAAAGAAACCTTAAGTCCTTGTATCCCTGCTTAAACTTTCAAACAATTCAGAAACAGATTACAAGAGTAAACCAGTCCTGTCCACTTGAAAGGTATAGTGTGCAAGATTTTAGGGGATCTGACAGCAAAAATGGAATATAATATTCATAGATACTTTTCAGTGGTATATAATCACCTCAAACTCTGTTGCTTTTTTTTTTTTTTTTTTTGCACTATTTAGCATTTGTAACTACAGAGGGAGCAGGTCCTCACTGATGACTGAGTTAATGATCCCAAAACCCAGAGGTATAGAATGGACAAACCAAACTCTAGCTCTAAGGTGGGTCTTTTACATTTTCAAGGGCCCCCTCAAAGAAGGAATGTGTTTGAGGTACCCAGCTGGTTAACATCTAACACAAAAAAGATTTTGTTAATGCTGCTTTTACAAATACTGTTACACTAGTGTCACCTCAACATGCTTTTCCCTGGCACAGCATCTCATTTCCATGCATTTCTATTATGTGAGAGCAGGGACTGCTAGTTAGCACCTTCAGTGATGTTCCAGACAAGCCAAAATGATACAAAACATGACATAAATCATGCCGATCATAGACTGAATCCTGAATTGCTGCTGTTTTAGCATGTATCCCATGCGTCCCATATCATATCATATCATATCATATCATGTCATGTCATGTCATGTCATGTCATGTCATGTCATGTCATGTCATGTCATGTCATGTCATGTCATGTCATATCATATCATATCATATATCATATCATATTATATCTTGACACTTAGCAAAGATAGCAAGAAATCTCCAAGAATTTCATATCAAATTTTCAAGTAGGTTCTGTTTTGATAAATGGACCAGAAACTTTAAGTCTACACACCAGTATTCTTGCCTGAAAAAATCTTAATACATTGTCGTACTTTGGAAACTCTGAGTTATAATTTAAAGTTTCATCCTCATTTTTAAAAAAAACTTTATTTAGTTATTAATATACAAACATTGTCAAACATTTAACATATAACATAACACACAATATATGAGAAGTAATACAGATAATACAGAATATATTTACAACCTTTCCCATATTAAAAAAATCAAATAAATACATAAATAAATAAATAAAAAGAACAAAAAAAACCCAAAAAACCCATAAATAATAATTTCACATTAAAAATTTCATTAAATGTCAGCTGAAACATTAAAAATTGTATTATAACTATCAAAAAAAGTTTTATTCTTTTTATAATTAACAAGTGTTAATGAGCTATAAAGTGAGTTAAATACAATTAAAAAATGAGGAAAGGTTGGTTTGGAGGCTGAACATTTTTGTTTATGAATGAAAAATTTCCCCAATAAAATGAAAAAATTAACTAAATACTGCAAATATTTGTTCTTATTT
>JAPQRP010000024.1:29099958-29113361 GCA_037367295.1 Apogon hyalosoma | reverse complement strand
AAAAACCATCCCCCTCTGGTTTTTACAAATTGCACCCTGAACATAATTCTACAAGTAATGCAAAGGACCTCTGTATGTGGAGAACCCCCCAGCTGGTCCACACCAAAGTTTTTGCACATACAGATGGACAGATGGACGGATGGATGGATGGATGGATGGATGGATGGATGGATGGATGGATGGATGGATGGATGAAAAAAACCTGTGACGAGGGCCGAGGGTAACAATATTCTTAATATTATTATCATCAAGGAGCAATAAAGCGTACTGAAGAAAAGTCATAAGTGGATTGTAGAATTTGAATTTATGTATGTATATGTGTGTCTGTATGTATAATGTGTGTATACCTACAGTTTGATCGATTTCCGTGACCACTAGAGGGAGTAGCGAGTCATTCTGTCTTCCACGGTGAGGAAAACTAACACCACGGCCTTTGACTAAAGCATCAGTAAATGATGAGACAGGATGAGAACCAATAAGAGACTAATTTCAGAGTGAAACAAAGGAATAAAAGCTAGAAGCACTGTCGTTGTCACCACTGGACACAGCTCTAAATGAAAAGAATGGAGTTTGATGCTCAAATCACAGTGTTTCTTCGACACAGGTGGGTTGGATCACGAGGCTTATGATGGTATACAGTTATTATGTTTATCGATCCACTTTTTAGACTGAACTATGACAGTTCTGACTGTGTTTGGTTGATAGAAGCGTATCTTTTGTGCAAGTATTGACTGCATAAACCGTAAAAACAGAGCTAAACTGACAAAGCTATAATGTAAACTATCAGCCGGTGAAGAGCATCAAGATTATAAGACAAAGCCCGAACATCAAAAGGAGTTCTTGTTTGTAGAAGAAAATGTAATGATATCATAGTACAGATGTGTGTGAACAATGAGCTTTATTCTTTATTCAGTGAGTGATACGGTCTGAGGTGGTTTTGGTCGCTGTAAGTGTGTTCTGGCCCCAGACATCCCCCTGTTGTTTGCCGTCGAGTTTGGAATATCAATACTACATATCAACTCCATTAAGATTTGCAAATTATTCTTGCATTTAATAATTAACAATTAAGTAAACAACAATATATGTAGATTATAATTACCTTTTGCATATTGGTCGGCAAGTCAGTAGAATAAACAGTAGCATTTTAAGACCTCACATAAAGCATTGAAAAGAATCATCACTTGATTTCTCAGGTAACAGTGTGTAAAAAATGATTCACTGATGATGACCCTGTTTATATTTATGGAGTAAATAAAATCTAAAAAAAAAAAAAAAAAAAACGACTTGATCAGGGGTAGGTATCAGAGGACTAGATTTCCCTTTGCTGCTTAAAATTTACTTTGCTGTTGCGTCTTTATTACTCCATAATTCATCATTAGGGTCTCACCTGAAACCCTGAATTTTCTCATCAACTCCACTTTTCTAGTCTGTCGCTGTTTACTGAAAACAAAGTAATTAATTAATCGTGACATTTTCATGGCATTTACAGACTCAGATTTGTCTCATAATTTGATCTATACACCCATAAATATTTACTCCATCTGTTAACCTACTAGCCGCTATGACAGAAGCTAGGCATATTGTTCAAGTTAACACTGTGGCAACATGAATAACATCAGATGAAATTATTTACACAGAGAAAAAAGTGTGTTATTTTAACATTTCTGTGCCTTCAGAGATTCTGGGAATAACAGACCAGAAATTGCCGTAGGCCATAGTCTAACCTGTGCTCCTTGTGGTCAGACCTCAACCTATAGGATGTGTTGAATAAGGTGAGCCACTGGAATGCCTGAGGCTTTCATTCCATGATATCACTGTTTAGTTTATTACCAATAACTTAGACTCTGGGAGGTGAAAAAGCTTCTGATGTCTGCTCTTGTTTTTTGGTGGTGGCATCACAAAGTACAAAATGGGCTGACATGGACAAATGGGTTGATATAAAAATGACAAAAAACAAGATACGGTGTGTGACTCCAGTTCTGCAATGCGCTCTGTTATCTGTGAGTATTGATACGGACACTTTTTTCCCTTCAAAACATTGGTAAGATTATGTCCTCCCTGTCAATATATGAATACACAATACAGCCACAATTCCATAAAAGTTGGGACACTGTAAAATGAAAACAAAACAAAAAAAAAAAAAAAAACAGAATGTGATCACTTATAGTCCAGTATTTTATTTGCAATAAAACATGTGAATAAATATTCTATTTTTAGGAGGAAAAGAGTAATTTTGAATTTAGTGGCAGCAAAATGTCCCAAAAAAAGTTGAGAGACGGCCATGTTTACCTCTTTTAACAACAGTCTGTAAACTTCTTGGACATCAGGAGACCAGTTGCTGATGGTTTGGGGGGGATACATTGTCCCAATGTGGTCTGGTGTAGGACTATAACTACTAAATACTACTGAAATCATCTTTGTCACATTTTTCCTTTCATAATGGGCCAGTATTTGCAGACAAGTTATGCTGTTGTAATACTGTCCTACTCCCTGCTGTCCTCTTTTTATACCTAATCATATTAGTAACCTGTTGTCAGTTAACCTAAATAGTTTCAAAATATTCCCTGTAACTGTTTATTTAACTGTTTATAACTGTTTACCACTTATTTTGAAGCCTTTTTGTTGCTGTCCTCCCAACTTTTTAGACATGTTGCTGCCATCAAATTCAAAATTACCTTTTTTTTTCTTTCTTAAAATAGCAAATTTTCTCAGTTTAAATATTTGATATTAAGTTTCTTTAATTATCAGTATATAGCAGTGATTCTCAATCTTTTTCTGTTAAGTTCCCCTTTGAAGGATGAAAAATCTCCAGGTCCACCTCAGCTTTAACAACATTGTAACAGTGGTCCAGTTCTAACTTTTATTGAAAGAAACATCAATATTGTAACAATACTTTTTGTTTTTCTTTGAATAATTTGTTGTGGAAATAAAAAATAACTTAGATTTTTGAACAATACAAATAAACTCAACAAGACTGCCCTCTGAGACAATATTTTTCCAAATAAAAATATCAAATGTGCAATTATCTACAACTATGACAATAAAGTTACTTTTTTTTTTAGAACAACAAACAAAGTTTGGTACCAAAGATGAACAGTTGAATAATACCAGTGGCTGCAATGAGTCTGTTTCCATTGCACATCTCAGAACATTAAAGTGCAAACTGTTCAAACTGTGCAAAAACAGAAACATTGCACTTTTTTTTTTCCAGTCTAATCCTTGTCCGTTCTCCAAACCTACCGGTAAACTCTTTGTCTAGTCCAGTGACAGATCACCATGGCAGTAGACTGGTTTGTTGTACATCTCTAAAATGAGTCCAGGGTGCTCCAACACTAAAACATTAGTTCCACCTGCTACATGTTCTAACCTGAAGAGAAAAAAACACCCAGGAGAGATACCATGACCCCCCTGGCAAGCCTTAGCACCCCCCTGGGGGGCCCGCCCCACAGTTTGAGGAACACTGGTATATAGACACACATAGACATGCACCACACACTGAAATGAACCTTCTGCTTTTAACACACACTGCAGACCAGGAGCAGTGGGCTTGCCATATCAAACGCCCGGGGAGCAAATGTGGGGTTAAGATCCTTGCTCAAGGGCAATTCAGCCAACAACTTTTTTTTCTGCCAGTCTGGAGAATCAAACCGGCACCCCAAGCCGACTCTCCAGCCGTCTAGGTCACAGCTGCCCCCAGAATGATATGTTCTATTATACTTAAAATATAAGTTTAAGAGATTTGCATTGCATTCTTTTTTTATTTATGTTATAGAAAGTGTCCCAACGTCTTTTGGAAGACTGGCTGCACACCTTTGGCAGCAAACTGGCGCAGTATCATTTGATGAACCATGACAATTAACTGAATAATGAGAAGTTGTTTTTGCTATTGCGTGTCCTTCAGGGCTATGCTTGGGTCCTGGATTAAATTGCAGTCATTACTATTTGGATATGGTGAGTCACTCGAGCAGATGTGTACTCTACAATGGTGCTTTCAAGTCCATCTGAGGCATTCTAGGCTCTCTCAGTGAAGATTTGAAAGTCCCTCTCAAACTCATATGAGCAGCTCTAGATAAAGTAATCCTTTGTGGTCGGACCTTGTAGTGTCTGACATTAAGAGGTTGGAATATTTTTATATTTTTGCCCCTTAAGGTTTGACTTCTAACAAATCATAATTGTCATGCCGCTCATCACTCAGGTCTCACTGCTGATGGTAAAGGCAGCGTAAGGTCCTTCATATTACCCTGACCCGGTGAGTCAACCGCAGAGAGGAAAGCGGAAGTGGCGGCTGACGACTCAGTTTCTAGACCCCCTTTTTCCTACCCATCTCTCTGCAGCAAAGCAACAGAGGGTTTAATCCCTTCCCACAGGTTGAAACCATCTCCTCTCTTATCGTCTTCTGCTTCTCTTTGAGTGATGGACAGGCAGCTTGAGCCGTTATGGAAGGCAGCCAGACAGGTCAAAGGTGACTGAGCGGAATAATCCCTTTATGAAACCCTCCTTCTCAGCTGAAGTAAAGCTGGCGTGAGGAAGGTCAGTGTATAGGCTCTGTCCCTCCTCAGCACGAGCGGAAGATTGTACCGCTCTATTCACTCCCTTACCTTGAGAAACACACGGCTGGCTTATCGCAGTGGAATTGGCTGTGCAGCATGAATGCAGTAGAAGAGAGAAGCCGGATGAATGTTTGAATGGAGCCTGGCTATGAATGCCTTACCTGTTTCAGTCTATCTCCTGCTATCCTCTCCTCTTGTTTCTCTCACTGTTATTTTTTTTTTTTATCACCATCTATTCTTACCCACTTTTTTTGACTGTATGTGCAGGAAATTGATCAATGTGTTTCAAAGATGACCCAAAGCAAAGAGTGAGATTTGCTGAAAGGGATCATGACCTTTTGTGCCAGTCAGGATAGGAGCGAGTCTTTTCTCCTGGAACGCTTTACAGCTCGATGTGGTAATAATCTAAGCTGAAAGGATAGCGGCAACAAAAGTCACATTTTAGTGTTGGACTCTCAGATATCCCAACACTAAAATGTGACTTTTGTATTTGGTTTATCTTCTATCATCTTCCTCCCTGACAACTTCTTACTTGACAGACATTCACATCGAACACATTCCTGTTTTGCAGTTGATTTGATATATTTAGAGGTGGTTAAAAAATAAACACAGCTACAGTTTGATGTATTTTTTGTGCTAACAGGTTTCAGTCATCATCCATAATACAGAAAACACAAACAATGAGGCTAATTTTAAGTCAACCCCCTGTGAATTATGTTGAGACTGAATAGGCTGAGGCAGTGGCTAAATGCTTATGTACTCCTCGCCTACATTCAAATCAAAATCAGTTTTAGGCTACCAATCAAAACATCAAAAATCATTCCTGCTTGTATCCCCCAAAAATATCTTTTCAAACCAATGTTTTGAAAACCATTAATGAATTGCACATCTTTAAGGCTCATTTATGCTCGCTTTACATACATAAATAGGTACGTCTTTTTCTAATGTTGTCAAGCGTCACTGCCTTTGTACTTCCATGCGTCCTGTACGTTGGAATGAGCATTTCTCAAGCAATCCACCAGAGGGCTCTTAATTACCATACAGATCGAATACCACAAAGAAGAGTAAAGTTTTTTGAGAAGAAGAAAGTCAATAATAAACATGGTGATGACAGAGGAGGTTTTATTAATGTGGATATTAATGTTAATTTTGAGAAGGGTAGTTGTCATAAATATGTCGGTAGTTTTTCCACTAACTCACACAGTCGCTCTTTGACAGCTGCTATTTATGGAAATTATTCTGTTCAAATCTCAACACTGCCTCCACTGTACCCGGTGGTACTGCTCTGTGTCGTGCGTCCGGGTACACATCCACAGGCTCCCAGAAAACAGACAGAATTACGCACATAATGTACGCAGGGGATGGACAGACCGTTCCATCCGTATCCATCTGTGTCTTTAACAAAGAGTATAAATGAGCCCTAAAATATATATGTATGTGATTCTATAATTTAACCCCAATAACAAAAATACATGTTTTTGTACATTTAACAGCTTTTTGTACAGTAAACATACAAACGCCTCTGAAATCATATCTACTTTCCCATATCGAAAATAACTTTTTTTTTATCTCATGGATAATCAGAGTGGGTTGGTAATGTCAGCAGTTTTATTCAATTAAATTAAACAGCTTTTTCATGCAAAGCTTTGTTAATGATTATGCTGGATGTTAGTATCTACACTAGCTACATTTACCCCAGTGACTTAAGATCAAGATTTACTGAAGCTGCACAAATTAGCAAAAAGTTCCTAAGGGAGTGGCCACTGTTAGCAAGTGATTTACTAATCACTTGCTAAATAACGAACACAGACACATCCAGATAATTTCAGTAATGTCCTGTGATCCTCAACAGAAACCAGAGAAAGTTAGCACAGAGCCAGCTTGCACGAAGACACACCTGATGAACACATGGCAAATTTACAACAACACAACCACAATTTGTTGCTGTAATGTGCCAAACATAAGTGTAGGTTTCATACATGTGCTACTGTCTGGAAACAGCAACACAGACCAAGAAAAGGCAGCTCAAAGAGGAATTTTCTGTTGTAGAAATTGAGGAGTTAGTGGATGAAAGTTATCCAAAGTAAAATAGTAGTCAAAACTACTTTAACCCATAAAGACCCAAACAGTCACCAGCAACCAAAACCATCTACTGATGTAAAATATTTAATAACTTCTGATCCTCTAATCCTATCAATACATGTAAATAATTGGTGTAAAATGCAGTTTGACATCTTTTCATGGTCATCAGATATGACCCACTTGGATGTTCAGAGGCTCTGTAGTTACCGTGGAAACACTGTCATCCTCTACAAAGGTGATTCACCAGTAAAACCCATGGCGTTGGATCAGTGACAGTGGATGGAGATGCTTGTTTTTACATTCAGTTGTTGGTATCTTTACTGAAAAAGTCACTTTTTCTTCAGTTTTCTCTGTTTCTGATGTAATGACCCTCAACTTTAAACTGGGATTTTATGAACATCTACATTATAACCAAATTAAACACAGGAAAAGACCTGATTTACATGGAAAAAAGGCTCAACACAGAGGATAATATTATGATAAATGTGAATAAATCACTTAAGAAAGAAAAAATAATTTGGGAAGTAACATAAAATTTGCACTGGGTCTTTATGGGTTAAAATCAAAATGTGTAACCTGTTCCAAAAGACAGATCTGGATCACCATGAGTAAATACATAGAAGACACCACAGTGCATGATGCAAAGGGGACACAGAGAAGTGGCATTTATACTCACAACACTCTATAGTCAAACCTGAATGGTAGAAATATGTATTCGATATGGAAGTGGGCTTATTGCATTTTAGTATCACTAATACATAGAAAACATTGTGCACTGTCTGTATCTGCTACAGAAAAAATACTTGAAATTTGATAAGATTTTATAGTAAATTTGTCATTGAGCTGAAGATTTATTGGATTTAAATTATTTGACATGAAGCATCATGATTTTATGTGACAGTAAATCCTCTGTTTGACTTCTCTACATAAATTAAAGTGGATAAAATTGGGGGCATCCAAATATGTTGCAACATGCTTTTCTCTGGCATTAAGTAATGGTACAATCAGCTGTAAATTGACAGTTGCAGCACATTGCATTGTGGGACTGCTTTAAAGACCCATTCCCAAAATTTGCACTTTGAAATGGAAACTTGCACAAATACACTACCGGTCAAACATTTGGACTCACCTGGTTTTTCTTTATTTTCATGACTATTTACATTGTAGATTCTCATTGAAGGCATCAAAACTATGAATGACCACATATGGAATTACGTAGTTAAAAACAAGTGTGACATAACTCAAAGCATGTTTTGTATTTTAGATTATTCAAAATAGCCACATTTTGCTTTTATTACTGCTTTGCACATTCTTGGCATTCTCTCGATGAGCTTCATGAGGTAGTCAGCTCAAATGTTTTCCAAAAGTCTTGAAGGAGTTCCCAGTGATGCTGAGCACTTGGTGGCCATCTGTGGTCCATCTCATGTCATTTAAATGAGAAGGTGAGTCCAAACCTTTGACTGGTATTGTATATATGCACATGCCTTCCAGACAACCCGTAACCCGTGTTTTTCCAACTTTCTACCTATGAAAATGCACTGGAATGGCAGTCAAACCAGTGACTTCCCCCCGTGAACTCGTACTAGATCGATGCACTCCCAGTTCTGCACTCTGACGTCACATAGCCCATGAAACTACAATGGTGGCCTCCGTGGATGCAGTGTTTATGCAAGTTGTTATTAAATCAAAGCATTGCTCTAATGTTATTTATCCACAAATGTTATGTATAATCAGCAGCTTCTCTATTAGTTAGTTTTCAGTCCATTGAGTGCAAGAATAAATTAATACCAAATACATATCCAAATATACAAATAACATAACATAAAAGGTATAACAGCTTCTCTTGCGTTATGCACTGTTTTTCCTCCTCTGTTTCCCTCAAATAAGCAAAGTGCAAACACCTCTGGGATAGAAATGACTGCAAATGAGCATAAGCCCCGTGTGGTCCGCCATGCTGGTTTGTTTACATCTAACTACCACAATTCCTCGCCCTCAGGCAGTTTGGCGTGACTTGCCTGGAACACTACAAAGTCGTGAGTCATGGCTTGAAGTTGTGAATTACGGGCTCAAAAACCTGCCCGGAATGCAGCATTAGGTCAGTAACAGTGATCACGCCTTTCCAGCACTAATTTTGTTTCTTCGGTAAATCTTAACAGTAGTTTTTTTTTAGTGCCAGACACCGGTTTGTGCTGGTGCAAATAATTAGTAAATCTACCCTGTAGTCTGAAATAAAACAAAGGATGGAAATGTAATTCCACTGCTCATACTCATTAGAAAACTCTTGTATGACGGTGATATAATATCGCATGTCACATACAGTAACATGCTGGTCTGTGCTGAATATAAAGGAGTGGTCAAGGAGTGCAAAGGTGACTCAGTCTGAACTCTCAGCAGGATATCTATTTCCTTTCCTTTTTCATTTTAGATGGACCTTTTGTAAACTGGAAACACCTACTGTTAATCATTAAATTATTGCACAAAAGAAATTATTGCCTCCAAAAGCCTGATTATTACTTCAAAGTATATTTTATTGAGCTTCAGAGGAGCTTTTACATCATAAGCCACCGGAAAAGTGCTCATTTTTATTTCGTGGGAGGAAAAGAAGGGCAGCGTAGCAACTGTGAACATTCATAATTATAACAAGAATCATAAAGAAAAGGACAAGTAAAGGTTGACATGCCATCAAAATAACAATAATAATAAGAAGAAAGAACTGTAGAAAATGCGCAAATAAATAATCAAATGAAGACATCAGACTAAAATTAGTAAGACAAATTTAGCCCTTAAGTTCCTTGTCACTCTTAAGAGGAAAAAGGCACTTTTGTTAATTGGTTGTTTTTAAGTGATCAACAGTCCTGAAAGAAAACGATATTAGAAATTATAGATGTATCTGAATGAATAAATAATTCACAGCAAACTGCACTTTTTTCCTGTCTATAGTAACATATTATATATTTATCTGATGCCACACTTTTTCTAAATTGAAAAACTGCATCACAGAGCAGCTGCATAAACAGTCACTCTTTCCCAGTCTAACTCATTTAAGTATTCTGAGAAAGCCTTGAGCATTTACTGAGCTGTTACCTTTCTAATTTCCAAACTGAGACACAAAGTCTTTTTTTTTTTTTTTTTGGTTATGTGTCTTGCTCTCATCAGCATCACTCTTTTTATCACCTTTTTTTTTCTCTGAGTCCCCTGTCTCATCAGTTTAATAGTAATGTATTGAGCAAAGCATTTCCACAGGTGGTCTCCTCGGGCCACAGCCCAACCCCACTGTCCCCGGTCCAATTACAGCAAGAAAGAGAGGACATTTTTATTGGTCTTTGAGGGGACATTTCCATGGCTGCCATCGTCTCCAGGAGTAGAGTCGTCTAGCGCTCAATTACTCCTCCATCCTGAACCGGCAAGGGAAAGGAAATGTCCCCCGCTGAGACCCGGTGAGTCCCAGCGCATTACCAGCACAGAATTTCTGACCTATTTCAAACACAAAAACCCCACAACTTATTTTCACTGCTACTTACAGGATATGATTGAATATGTGGCGAGTAATATTCCCTTGGAGTTTGGGTAGGCAGGCACCAGTACAAAGACTCTTTAATAATATCTTTCCACACACACATACACACACAAACAAACAGTTATAGTAATTTCAATATGCTAGAGTGCAAATACACCAAAAAAATAACACATTATCTCATGGGCACACATTAACGAATGAAAGCTAGTTTAGTAATAATAATAACTATGATTTCTATAGCAGGTGAAAAATGGAAACAGCATGGTTCTTTACATTCAAAGTGTTACATCTAAGCAACACAACCAAATAAAAGTTCCTTTTTTTTTTGGTTTGTTTGTTGATAATTTAGTTATATTTACCTTTCATAGGTAATATTTTTGCCACTGATGTAAATGTCTGGCATTTCAGGGTTCACTAGACACTAGAAGGTATTAAAAAGAGCAGTATGAAGAGGCTGACACTTTTGTGTGTGCCAAGATTTATAGTGCATGTCATACAGTACGTGCATCAGCATCAGCGTCCACATTGCCTGGCAGTGATAAGAAATCTTATATATCGCATCAATGGAAGCGCAGATAGAGCGTAGTATACTCTATGGATTAGTAAAATGCATCGAAAGTTGCATATATTGTGCATCCTACTGTAGGGCCACAACTGTGCATTGAAAAATAGGCAAGAAAATGTTCCATTGTGAAGTGGAACAAAACACTGTGTTGTGTGGTACATTACATGCAAGGCTTTGTGTTAAGTAATGCACACAAACACTAAAACCAGGTGCCTGAAATAAAACCTGAGCCCAGGGTTGAAAAACGATAGCACACTCAGAAGTCATACCAGGAGTGGGTTAACACTGCTGTCTCATTTGTAACACTATGTCTGTGCTGAAACTGTTTAATTATGTTTTTCAGTCTTTCAGCTCACGCACACCTGACCGAAAAGGCATGTGCCTGTTTTCATCAATACAACTTTCGACACAGGCTATGCATTTCTTATACATTATGCATGTATCCATAGCTTGAGGCACACTTTTAAGTTTCAAGTCTGTTTTATATTTAATGACAGGAATGTACATTAAGCAAAAAAATTTAACGCAAGTATAGAGCTGCGTGTACACATTTAGCACAATTACAAGTGAGCTGTGTGCACATAAGCCTGATTTTGACTTCCGTAGTTCGACGTAAATTAATACTGGCACAACCATAATCAACTGTTTGCATATCAATACCTCTGTCTCCCACACTAGGCTCTTCAGTGGAAAAAATAGAAAAAAGAAAAAAAAAAAAAAAAGAAGAAATTTCCTCGACTGCATCTCACTGGAATGGCTAGGACGGTGCCTATGCCCCACTTAGATTACTCAGAAACCATGTATGCCTGTTCTAACCAGGCAAAGAAATAGAGAGCGCTATAGAAAGCAAGCAGGTCATTATGGCGGACACAGAAATAAACACACCTGCTCGAGTGCCAAGACAACGTCTATGGTGTGGTAGAGAATGTGAGTTCATGTATGGACTAATTGCATGATAATGAGCAGCTTTAAGGCACATACATGGGGGGGTGGATAGGGATGGGTGACAGAATGTAAACTGTGACGCATGGTGTTAAGCCCACACTCATTTACCCTAACTCCCTTAAGATTCATGCCTTTGCTACTGGTCATAAACACAGACGCTTAGAGAAATAGTCCAATTATCGACGAGAGAAGTGTGTCAATGACTAACAGGTTTGAATTAGTCGCTTAATAAAAATGAGAAAGCAATTAGGGATGTGACAGTAAAAGTAATTTGTGTTTATCAAATAACAGCTTGGTTTTGTGGAAGGGTGTGTCACTTCTTTTTTGAGTTTGCACTAATGTGTTGACATTTATTCTCACACAGGGTGCATGTTCCTTATCCAAATACAAATTCCAGACTTTTTCCAAACATTTAAAACTGCTATTTTTTTCTCTAAGACCTTGACTTTATGTACATATATAGTAGCGTGCCTGTTGTGTGTAGTAGAAAAGTTCGCTTTAATAAATGTATGGATGAATGCATGCATGCATAATTTGCAGTAAATTACGTTTTAATGACAGAAACGTTTTCAAAACATATGAAAATCACAAAAGGGTTCGATCAAGCGAAAGTGAACATCAACATAAAAAAAGTACATTTGCACACTTCATTTATCAAACGGGTTAATTTTTTAGCTAAAGATCTCTAATTTATGGAACTGTTATTTTTTTTAAATACCGCTTGCAGAAAAAAAGTTACAGCTGATTTGATCCCTTGTACTTCTTACACCATAGCCATGCCTCAGACATAAAAATATAGCTCGAATTTGACACTAAAAATTATATCTAAACAATTTGAAACTGTATTCAGTCTGTTCATTATATAGATGATTGTTAAGTTTCAAGTATTAGATTTTCATTATTTTGTGAATATTATTGATATTTATGAGTTTGAACATTTGTGAGTTGCTTAAAAGGCTCTGTCCAAGTGTTGCCACAAATATACCAATTCTTAACTTTCATGTAACTTATATTTCAGATATTTGAGTGAAACTTTCAGAAAATAATGACCTTTAGAAACATTTTGGCTGATGCATACACTGGTAAAGAGTCACCCACGTGTTACTATGGCAGCCTGTCCACATGTTAACACATTCTCATGAGACTTTTCAATATTTTACTCCAAAATTTATTTTCAGCATAAACGAACATAATATTTAAAAGGTTTTGTCCTATTTGATATAAATTTCTGTTGAGAACCACATTTTGAATGTTTGCATAAAGCTTAGAAAACTGATGTCCATTTCAAGTCCACGTGTTACCGAGCAGTAATTAGACATTTTTCACCTAAAAATTTTATCACCTCAAATTTTGTTATACATAATGTTAAAGTGCTTATAATACCTACTTAAATATGTATAATACATGCATATAAGTTACTCTGCTTACGTGACAGACTGTTGAACATGAAATGTGTCCACATGTTACTGCTTGATCGGACCTAAAAGCGGGTATCACACAAACAAGTGTCACTAGAATCATTCTAGTACTGACGGGTTAATGCAATGGTTCTCAGCCTTTTTTGGCTCATGACCCCATTTTAACATCACAAATTTCTGGTGGCATTCAAAACTGAGACTTTTTTTTTTCTAAAATTAATTTGTTTTTGATCATGTAATAGTTTGCTGTACTATGTTGCAAATAAACATTAATTTTAGACGACATTTAGTCTATATAATGTATATTATTATGGACGGAGGCAGAA
>JAPQRP010000024.1:29085346-29098012 GCA_037367295.1 Apogon hyalosoma | reverse complement strand
AATCCAGAATTGCTGTGAAATTCTGCCGTCCCAGTCCATTCTCCCTACACAGCACACAAAGACATAGACTGAAAAACAGGACTCCCATAACAAATCAACCAAAAGAAAAAAACAAAAAAAAATCCACACAATAAGTTGTCTGTTACCGGAACGTGCATTAATTTGGACGCCTTCAATCTTAAAATCTCCTCTGAGGTTTGTTTGTGGGTCTGTTTCATTTCACGCCTTCATCAAAGTCCAATGGGACAGATCATAAAGACATTAAGCACCGACAGCAAAATGAAATTTAACCGTGAACGCTATTAATGACTCAGACAAAGGGATATACCAACACATATGCACAGATACAAATAAGCCCGTTTAGTGGTAATCAAGCCTTTTTGTGCAAATACAGCTTGACACTGTAGAAACACTAATCAATGCTGTAATTACTCGGCAGTTTCCGCTTAATGTGAATCTGGTCACTTAACATGTGGTGTGGTTTGCCCAACAGATATCCAGATGGCACCGTCACTATTCATAATCGTATTCCCATTCGATTATTACAGAAATATGTGACTATTAAGGGGGCGCAATCCAAAGACAAAATCAAATACACATCCAGGTTGAACGAATATGACCCTTTTCTCTTCAGCTATAGGAGGAGTGTTTTACTTCAACTCGGTACCAGGGGTTGATCCAAATACAAATACCGAATTCGCCTCCACAGTTTTATTTGTGGTGTTTCTCATAACTGTGAGCGCTGTGGATGTTTGCCTTCCACCTGCTTGTGTTGATATGACAAAAGACAGTGGTTTTGAGTAGTTTTTCCAGGCCGTACCTGGTTTGCTGCAGTTGTATATTAAAACTTTACTTGTCTTTAGTTTTCTGTTGGATTAATACAAAGCGAAGGGTGTTGCCATTAATTAGCCTAAGTTAGCTTTGGTAGTGTTGGTATTAGATCTGGGTCACCAATAAGGGGGGGGTAAACATGACAAATTCATGGGGCCCAGCATTTGTGGGGGGCCCATAGAGCAGAGGAGGGGGTCCAGTGGATACAGGCTAGAAGTTGTGAAAATGTCGTTTAAGATCCGCTGTATAAGAGAGGCATAGACGTTGGGAATTGGATGTTGAAAGCATGCTAAGTTTCAGTTTCGTTTTCATGCTAGCGCAAGTGACATTATGTGTGGACCGCGCATAACCCCTCGCTCCGACAGATCGATAAGATACTGAATTTTATCAAAGGGCCCACAATGTTTAGCTTTCATGGGGACCACAATTGGTAGTGGTGCCCCTGTATCAGATACACGCTGTGCTGACTGATGGCTCTAATTCTTCAGATGGTTCTTTACAGGATTCGTACTCACTTAGTTCTATGTAGTAAACCAGCTCTACTGTTTTTGAGTGGAACAACTGAACAATAATCAAGGATGGATCATCAACGGAGCCAATGCACACTACACCCTGGACCATAATGTACCAACATTACCCTATCCTGCCTCCCTTTTGACACTTCTCTTTTGAGTTTGGTTTTTAGTTCATTGTTTTCTCTTGCCTTCAAATGAAACCAGTCTTGGCTAACTCTTTGAATCGTTCATTTTTTTGTGCTACTTTTTCGTTTTTTCCTGAAAACTCAGCAGATAAACAAATCGTCACCAAAACTGGGTTTCATTAGTGAGACTGTATGTTTTCTCAGTTTTCTCCACTGTTGTTGTCTTCTCTATCCTCTCTTTCCAACTTGTAGATGATGTGACAACAGCAGTTCACACTTCAATTTAAGGGAAACCTGCTATTTTTGGAGTCCAGCGGAGAGGAAGGATCCAGATAAAGTCTCACAGAATACATGGACACAAAATGCCCCCTATACTACATAATACCCCCCACTTCAGTATAGGACACTTTGACCTCTTTTCCTAACTATAATCATGCAGAAATAACAGTCATTATGAGGGTGGATACCAATTTGCAGTAATGTAATTCAAAATGCTTGGAATGCTTCAGAATTAGCAAACAGAACAGCACCTGTTCTATGTTGATGAAAAGTGGAATCAGTGCAGGTTAAGGACTAAATGCTAGTTTTTAAATGACTTTCCCTTTAATATTATGCTTTACAGAATTTAATATGCTAAAATTAGTAGTGTAATATCAACAAAATTTTGCCGCCTCAACAAACAGCAGGCTTTCTGCACACCCCTATATGATACTCACATCACGCTTTGCATGATCCAACAAAGGGAATAATAAATACACCCACATGCTGCCTCTATTTTGTTACAGGGTGTTTTTCTACTTTCTGCAGATTGTAACTCTGTGGGGTTCTGCACATCTGGTTGTCACCTCACGCTATGGCTTACCAAGAGCAAGCAGAGGTGATAATATCAGTCCAAAAGTCCCTGTGGCACAGCACATTGACCAAGACTTGTCGACAAAGCAGCCAAATATTAACTAGAGGAAACCAACAGCTGATCATGAACACAGAGGTAACGTCAAGGGGGATTCAGAGCTTTAGGTGCAGCTGGAAAGTTTATCGGAATATTCATCAGCAGGTTCACCTTCCTCCTCACAGTACCCACACTACCCTCTCTGTGTGCCATCTTATTTAGTCCCTCAGCTGTGTATTGTTGGGAGGAGCAGAGAGTGCATTTTTCTGTGAAGTGTCAAACTGTGAGTGAGTCAGCCATGCCAGGTGCGTGGGAGTGGCATATACAGCAAATGTCTGGTTAACAGTATAATGAGTTAAAGGGTAGCTTCTCCATATGGAAGAAAATGTGTTAGTGGAAAACATACTCCACACAAACAAGACTTCACCTACCTGAAAACACACATGCATACACCCCCCCCCCCCACACACACACACACATATACAAAACAGAGTTGGAGTCTTTCCTTCAGAGCCAGCGGATTCAGTTTTTGAGCAAGTGACAGAGGGATGCTCAAATGTTCTTTCAGGCTGCTGCTGCAGAGGCAAGTTTGTTTTTGTGGTGTGAACATTCAGAGGGCTGCGTACTAAACAAATCCCTACCCTCTGCCACAAAAACAGATAGAAAGAGCACGGACGCAGCTTGTAATGGATAATATGGTGATTGCAGAGCACTGATGAGGCACTCTGACTTCTATTAAAAGTGCTGCGCTTTGAGCGTATTTCACTGTCACCCTCAAATGCTGGGGGGTGATGACTAAAAGAGACACATTCAGTCGTCGTCACCTCCTCACCCTCTCCAACTTGCATGTGCACACATACATGCATGTAGTGACGGATGCGCTCCAACACGTTCAAAGTGAGCTGAAGGCTATGCTCACACGTTTCCTGATGTAGTTGGGACAGTGGGATGTATAGAAGGGTGGATAAATAAAGCATGCTTCGTTTGCTGATGAAGACTTGATGCAGAAGTGGGCAGTCTTGCTTTAAGACATGTGATCTGACTCTCAGTTCTCTCTCTCTCTCGCTCTCTCTCTCTCTCTCTCTCTCTTTACAGCTGGGCTACATTGTAATACACGCACGGCCACTTGCACACTCGCTCTGCCTTTCTGACACAGACTCTCTACTTAGTGCGCTGGAGAGAGCACTGAGGCTCACACTATCAGCGGTGCTTCTCAATGGGGGGACGCAGCCAAAAGCAGACAGAGCAGTCATTCCACTGGAGCCTTCCGCTGCATGCGTGAGAAGGAGACAAGAAGTGAGGGGCTAAATTAGCTCCCTGTCATCACAACAGAGGAGTTCTACTGACGGAGAAGACACAGACACTGAAGGGAGGAGAGGAGGAAAAAAAGACAGACCTGCACGTATGTGGCTGATACAACACTGACATGATCAGCCTTCCCATCCCTCAAATCCTGTCCAGTTTGTGACACAAACCCCTGGGTGTTCTTTTTTTTTTTTCCTTTTTTCTTTTTTTTTTGGTGACTGTTTGTTTTGCCAGGGATCTGAAAGGGAAACTGAGCAGCAGGGGTCCAGAGGAGGAGACTACTGAGTGAAAGAACAGCATTTAACCCCTTTCGTGTGGCGTTCGCCTCATCTGGAACTGGAATTTTGGGTGGGAATCCCTGATTTCAAAGTATGGATGCGTTTAAGAAAGAGGAGTGAGTCTGCAGGGGAGGCAGGCGGTAATTCTGACTGAGCTCCTTTTCTTCCTGCACACACTGCTCAGGTAAGGGTCTGGGACTTTCGAGGAACACCTCTTGTGTTTAGGGACAGGATGGGTGGGGTGAGTGTTGATTTTCTAGGACATGTATATCTTGGAAATGCATGTGCTGCTAAACAGTCCTGTAGCAATACAAACAGACTAAAGAGGATACAATTAGCCTTATATTGTATGTGATGATGATGGAAAACAAGTTCACAGCATGTGCATAACATTTATTTTGATTATGTTATATAACTTTCACACTTACTGTACATAAATAGGGCATATATACCATAAAACTTGCAAAAACACTAATTAATATAAGTGTTAGGTTTACATTAAATTCCACTTGATGTGTTTTTATGAGGTAAAATGTTTCAGTCATTGAAAATCAGGCTGAAGTTGAGTCCACGGGAGAAGTATTGCAGGCATCTTGAAACAAAATGAGTGAATTTCCTTAAACCCTGGTGCATGCAGGTGCATGAGTGGGTTGCGTGCCTGCAGGTGTGTTTGCTGTTTCCACTCCTCGACCGCGTTTACTATCTGAAGCGGGACTCACCAATTACGCACCGAGGAGCAGTTCTCTCCTTTCCCGCAAAACCGACGCGTTTAATGTGGCTTATCTCTGTCTTGCGTGGAAAACAAGATGGTTGTTTATGAAAACCTTACTTGCGCTGAGAAAACGATTGCAGACTTTTTGAGTGTCATGTTGCAAGCTGCAGCCTTTTTCCTCTGAACCTTCCCTAAGTTCTGCTGTCGATTTGTGCATTGCTCTTTTTTTTTTTTTTTTTTTTTTTTTCTTCCCCCCCACCTCTAGTTAAACGCTGCTGGTTAAAGATCCACGTTTACATATTGTCGCCTTCCGATCAACCGGGAGGAGCTCAGTTCAGGATGCAGCTGAAGTGTGCAAAACGAGCGCAACGATTGTTTTTAATATGAAACCGGATCTGCTCAGAGAAAATACAGTGGTTTATAAAAAAAAAAAAAAAAAAAAAAAAAAAAAAGAAGACAAAAACATGCCCACGGGACCAGTTCACATTCCCACAAAACCGTGGATTATGCTGGATTTAGTGCAGGGGAGGGGATTTACAATGTGCTGTTAATAATTATATGCTTAATTTTCACTGAATATTAAGCAGCTTCAATGTCAGAGGGTACGCAACACATGGGTAATATTTAGTTGCCTAATGGATCTAATCTCTGATCAGAAAAACATAAAACAGTGAAATATACCCAAACAACTATCACAGTCTTTGATGTTTTCTGAAAATAAGTGACTCAACCAGGCCTGCATTCATTACACTTTTTCTCCAAATATCATGTACACTTGTGCACAAACAGGCTTCATCTGATATGAAACAGGCTCCTTATAGTGTCTACTGCATATAATATCCTCTTATATGGCTAATTAGATGTGAGAAAAAAAAAATCCAACATTAACTCACAGCAAGTCATCACCTCATGACAAATGAAAACAGTGAGACCTGTGTGATTTCACTTACCCACTGAGTGATAATGGAATATTTTTTTCCTCAAAAGTGATTCTTATTTTATTTTTTATTTTTTTCACAAAGAGCCACCTACGGTCTCAGTGAATATAATAGAATAAGCAGCTGTTTTAAAAGTCTGAGGTCAGGAAGCCAAATACACAAAGTGTCAGCGTGGTAAAAGGAGGTGGAGCGATGAGTTTTAATTTCCCACTGTGGGGTCCAAGTGCTAATAACACCTGGAAAGAAGGAAAACCTCATGATTCAATGAGGGGTAAGGCGTGTCTGCATATGCTGCTCCTTCGCAGTCATTAAGCAGAGGCTAAACAAATCTCCTAGAACGCTGTTAGAGCTTCTAAATACAGCCTTTTTCACTCTACTCTGAGCTTAAGTGTTGTTGCTGTTGTTAATTAAAGTCTAATTTTCCCAAATTGCTTAGATCATTGTGTACGTATTATGGCCTAATGAAGAGATCTAGTTATATTTCTGTAAGTGTCTGAAGATAGTTTTCCTGTTTTAATCTTTTTTTATACTGCAGCTGGTTTTGAAAAAAGGCCACTGTTAAGATTTACATTGCGTTTGATCGTTTGAGTCTTTTTGTTGTGGTTTGTTGTCTTCTTTATTCCATCAGACATCTGTTTCTTGACTGTGTAATTCCTAGCATGTGTTTAACAGAATATACACACTTGTAAGTCAGTTATAGTAGGAGAAGATTAAATATTTCGACTGCATCAGAAAGCTTTTTTTGCCTATAATTGTTGGTGTCTGTGTGTTGTGTTAGACTATATTTAATGACACGCTGTAACACTATCCCTGTTTTCTCCTTGTGTCTGTCCTGCTGTGCTCTGTCCTGCAGACCCGGCCTTACCATGTCCTGGTTGTTGGCCATGTGGATTAGCCTCGGCTTCCTGCTGTTGTGCCAGGCCACACTCTACCAGACCATCCAGCAGCACCATGTGGCCCGGCCCGGCCGCACTGACATCCTCACCCTGGGTATGTGTGCTTCTATGTCAGATTTCGGCTTCAAAGAGCAGTGTTGGAGTGTGAGACGTTGCCCTCTCCATGGGATAGCGCTTCTCGTCTTTGGCTGTTTAAAGAGCAACAGCGAGAGACTGCTGCAGTATGTCAGAATGATTTACCACGGCGGTGTACTGTAACACGATGATTCACTATGCTTCCAGTCATACAGGATAAGCAAAGGAAAACTGCTAATGGTGCCTCTAATTGCATTTTGCATACTTAGATTTAGGCATATGAATCTATCTATCTGGTAACATTTTGAGTTATTTACGGAGGAGGTATGGTAGGTGTTGTTTCTTTACCTGAGGTGCCCTCTTGTTTGTGAATCTAAAGTTAGGAACTCAGTGAGACAAAAAGCATCCTCCAAAATGATCTGGTAGGAACAGGATTTGTGAATGCGGCAAAGAATTTTCAACTACTGCGCCCTGAATCTTGCTGGCAGACTGTTACGAATAGGACAAGCTGTAGGCATAAATCCCCATTACTGTGGTGGTAGCCAGGGGAGCTTTGATCATTGTGGCTTAGATGGAAATGACAATTATGTTTCCCTCTTTTGCACTGGAAATGTTTGGCAATTAAGCCTGATGCCTTCTGCACCGTAGGGGCAAAAGGGGAGGGTAGATGCTGAGGCGGATCTAATTCTCAGATTATGGGAAAGCTTACCAGCGTTGCTTATGGTATATGTGGAATTGTAGTAAGGATGGCAAAGGTTCTTTCAAGCAGAGGCTTTCTTTAAGCTTCCAACAATGAGTATGACTCCCATGCCGAACCCTCATAACGAGAGGGGTTCTCGCTGGAAGCTAAGCAGTTGTTAAACATTGATGCTATCTTTTGCTTGGTTTTCTCTGTGTTGCAATGCAGAGTGCAAAGGAAGTAATTGAAGCACAGCAAAAGGAAAAGAATCCAGCATAAAATTCTCCATGGTTGTGTTGAGCATTGGTAACTTTAAGCAGCATGTCAGAGAATTGGCATACTTTTGCTGTGGAACAGCTGACACATGAAAATCCTAGCTATGATAGATGGAAAGTTCTCAAAGTATTCTGGTCCCATTAATTGGAACAAGAGGGTGAGGGATGAGCGACAGAGAGCTCTGAATGAATTTTTAAAGCCTGGCCTCTAGTTTTTATGTTTTTTGACTGGTTGGCAAGTCGAGCTTGGTGCCAAAGATGTACAAGGAAGTGCAAGGCTCAGTAAGTGTCTTTTGAATAATGCAATGAAGGGGAAAAAAAATAAGCCCCCCACCCCACCCCACAACCATCACACTAGGGCTAGATCTCGAAGAGTCATCCAAGAAAGGATGGTTACGGCTAAGAGTTCTCTGGAAGGTTTCGTGTCAGACAGATCAACTCACACGCTCACTGCATACGACACTAAGGACAGTACACATGCACCTGCTCCCACACTTACACACTATTTTCTCACTGAAGTCATTATGGTGTGGCATTTTCATGGGTCCTCTGAGGATACTGGAGCCGTGCTCAGGACACATCAAGTCTAAAAGGAGGCAATATTGTGCTGTAAACGTACACGCCGTTGATACGATCTGTTTAAGTTTCAGATTTCTGCTCTAGGTTTTATCTGGGCCTTAGGAGTTAGAATAATGTCAGAGAGGAGTAATCAGAGGAGAGATGTTAGTTAACTTTACCAGCAGTGGTGTTGACAATATTCACACTGAGACCGAAAGTCTGTTACAGTGTTACTTCACACAAACACCCTCTGGAAAACTTTTAAAATCAACAAACTGTGATGGGTGACAGCAATAATTGATGCTGACAATCATAATCTCAGGATATGTTAGAATATTTTATTTCTAATCAGCAGGCTTCCTGGGGATAATCGTCTATCACCACTGGTCGCACAGAGCGAATATATTTTTGTCTGCTGTTTTTCTGTGCCTCTGCAAGTGTACGATTTACTGTATATCATGTATTTTTTAAGAGGATTATACTGACATCAATCTTACTCAGCCATAGAGTGGCGTTAACCGATCTAACCAGAACTGCTCTCTCAGAATTGAAATGCTATGATGAATATTTGAATTAGAATTGATTTTATAATTTGAGAAGCTCTCTGGTTTCATTGAGGCCAGAACCCTCAGATATAAATAGATATGGCTATGTAGGACGTGGCAAAAAAAGATGTCTTCCCTTGAAAAATCCATTGACTTTCATGCTTTGCTGTTTTTCTGTAATCAAATAATGTTTCTGTTTCAAAGGGATGATGAAAAGATGTGATATAACATCTGCCTTGCAGTAAATTAAGTTGGAAAATGGCTTGATTGATGAAGCAATTGGAGTTTTAGATTCAAAATATCGTTCGCTGGAAAAACAATTTAAAGAAACGGTGTTCTTTCTTAGACCTGTGCACGTCATCCAGTTTAGAATATTGATTGATTATCTTCAAAACTGCTTTATGACAGACAAGCATTCACTACATACCCTGCAATGTACCATGCTGTGTTACAGCTTTGTCTTTGGGATATAAACTTAGGCTATATTCAGACTGCAGGGAAATGTGGCCCAAATCAGATTTTTTTGCCCATATGTGACCTGTATCCGATCTGTTAAAGACAGTTTGAACAGATTTTTTCCAGTCTGGTTAGAATGTTGTAAATGCACAACCTGAAATCAACAAAAATAACAATAACATTTTAAAATCTAACATCACTAAAATGTTTGCATTTGCTCTATGTTGGATCTGCAACAGAACCATTGCTTACCATTAAGAACTACCTTGAATTTCTTTGGTTTTTGAGTCCCTGTGATTAAGGCTACATACAGACTGCAGGCAAATGTGGCCCAAATCTGATTTTTTTTCCAATATGTGACCTGTATCAAAACTGTTAAAAATAGTTTGAACAACAAAAATCCAATTTTTTTCAAATCTGACTCGGGCCACCTTTATATGTCGTCCTAAATCTGATACGTATCTGATATTTTGCAACGTGACTTCAGTCTGAATGGCCAGGTCGCATTTATCTGACCTTTACATCACTGAAATGCGACAAACATCACAATTCTGCGTCCCAGGTGGGAGAAACATATTTACTTCCGAAAACACAGTGCGTGCCTGCGTGGTCACGTATTACATCAGGACCTCTTTCGTGCATGCGGGTCAGTTCAGGGTTGCGTTCAGTTCATACTCAAAACGAATAGAAGTCACATTTCGAGCACAAAAAAATATTCAGATTTCACCAAAAAATCTGAATTGTGCCTTAAGAGCTGCTGTCTGAACACAGCCTTAGTCTTGTAGTGGGGTTTGGTATTTTTTGTAAGAAACCATGTCCTGAAATAAATTCTTGTATCACTTGGCATATAGCCCGGCCGACTGTCTGAGACTGAATGGTACAAAAACTCACAAATCATCCCACATAGACATACGCAAACAAGGGGCTGTGTGGGTGTCTAGGGAGGGAAAGTGAAGGTCAGGTTGAGCTAGGTGCAGATGTAATCCTCCAGCCTGTTGAAGCGTCTAACAATGTTTGAGAAATCAGCTTATCTGCCTCCTGCAACAGTGAGTTGACAGTGCGTGCCCAAAAAAAATGTGACTGCAGAGATAAAGTTTCAAGATCACATTTATTTTTTGCAAATGTCTTGTGACAAATCGGCGTGGTTGCAGCTGAGGCGCTGATTGAGTAACGAGTTGCCCGACTGCCTCGTCACCTGCTCAGGAAGCACCGCCAATGCCACTACCGCTGCCGCTCCCTTTCCCATGAGCCTGTGCTTCACACTGCCTCCCCAGCGTCCTGCTCGCGCGGCCGAAGATTGATGACGGCCTGATTTCGGGCAGCCAATTCTGGTCTCTCAAGAAATAATCCACTACATTGACAGATGAGCTGAATGTGACATGACACACAGAAGCCCAGCTCCCCACCTGCCAACACAGCGAGCTGAAGTGCTCACTGCCAAGACTGCTGCTTCACAAACCAGGCCACTCTTGACAGCGCGTTGTATCAGTCTCCATCACAAGTCCGTACAAGTGCAAAAAAAAAAAACCAAAAAAAAAAAAACACTTAGTTGTGCACTGTGTAGAAGAGACTGTAGATGTGACGTCTTTCTCATGAAATCAAAGTGCAAGCACAATGTGATTAAAGGGTTATCCTGAAGTTCCACTCAGCAGGTGCTGTATTTATTTACCATTGTTCAGCTTAAGTATTCATACAGTAGCCCTGTTCATAATGTATCAATACCCAGAGGGGCAGTCTGAATATAACAACACTTTATCTGGTGCTTTGTTTTATTACAACTCTGACAGGCCAGTTTAAGACATTCTCAGATCTAATACAGCAGCATGATTCCCGTTCAAGGTGCAGTCTACTAGCCTGTTACGCTTTGATAACGGTCTGCTACTGACGTTTTGTTTGACTTTTTTTTTTTTTTTTTTTTTACAGTGTATAGAGCTTAACTTCAAATGCCGTCGTATGTATATTTCCTATTGTTCATTTAAAATAATCACAGAACCAAAGGCTAAAATTAAGTATAACTCAGTCACAAGTAGCGGCATGCTTATTTTTTTTACATGTACATGAAAAATAACACACATGACTACACTGAATGGGTGGCAAGGATACAGTTGAAAAGCTTGTTAAGTAAAGCAGTGGTGGTGCTGTTATGTTACTGTCCGCTGACTTGAAATGGCTCGTAAAAGCTAATCACTGATGATTGGAGGGCATTTTAATGAACTTGTTCAATGTGCCATAAAGCTCACTCGGTCTAGAATAGTCTTTGAGGCGGAAGACAACATGGAATTACTTTGATTAGACAAGACACATCATATGGTCAAATAAGCGCAGCAGAAATCATAAGCAGAGATGGGTTTGGTAAATTGGGAATGCATCTTTGACTTTAAGAGCACACCCTGTCAAAATATAGAAGTGCTGAAGTATATTTCTATGTATCTATTGAAGCTTGTATGCTTTTATTCGTTTATTTATTTATTTAGAGCGTGGTGCTTTTCTGGGTAAGGGAAATTACAGGCTGCTGAAATAAACCTTGAACTTGATTTAGGTTGGCTGTCCTTTGGTAAATGAGGACAGGGTAGATGTGTGGAGCCTATACATCCACACAGTATGAATTGATTTTTTCCCCCTTCTTCTTTCCATTGCAGAGTGAATGTCTGTTTCAGAAGATTGATGATATTTCTGGCAGTGTTTGAGAATGATTAGAAATTAGCTTCACTGGCTTGCTAAACGAATCCGCACACGTTTTTAACTTGCAACTCATTTCCACAGTTCCCAGACTCCTCATTACAATAGCTCGGTGTTTGCTGAGGAAAACACACGCCTCAGTCATCTTCAAAGTGGGTTGAGTGTAGTTTTTCTGTTTTTCCTCTTTTGTGGAGGTGTGAAGGCATCCATCTATACCCTCAGTAACATCATTCCATAGGCTCGCTATGTTTTTGTTTTGCCAGTAAATCAGCTTTATTTACATCCTCATTAAACTGTGGGAACTAATTAGTGTGTGAATTGATGGCAAAAGAAAATTCAGTTAAATTACAGTCACTTAAATGGATGATGCCTTAATCATATTTTGTAAAGTGGATGAAGAGGAACTCATTGAACCAGTTGGCAGCCTTGGCTCATGGAACAGTACAGCCACATATAAGGGTGACGGATGCACACTCCAATATGCACATACATGTAATTCATGTCTGAGTCTGATGAGTAACCTTGTATAAGGTTGCAGTAGACATTTTATTATCCATTAAATGTTTATATATATATATATATATATATATCATGCTTCATATAAAACCACCTCTTTGGGTAAATTTCACTGTACGTTATTAAAACTCATACCCTTTTATATAGCACTGATTTAATTAGAAACATCAATTTTCTGAAAATGGTATCTACAAATCCCGTCTTTTGCCAACAGAGAAACTCAAATCCTATAATCTACCTCCACATGGGATTATAATTGCTTTGAAAACTGTGGGCTTAGGTGTAGAGCTCATCAGGTCTGTGTGGTCTATCACTCTCCATTGCCCAGCATGCCCTTGGAGCTAATGAAAGCAGCCTGTCTGAAAAGTAAGCAATAACTGCCTGATCATTCAGG
>JAPQRP010000024.1:29065674-29075768 GCA_037367295.1 Apogon hyalosoma | reverse complement strand
ACTCATCTTATGTGGTCCACGCACAGTTATATTTGAAAAAGGGGATCAGTGCGTGGACCACATAAGATGAGTGATCCTGATGCAGTTATATTTGAATTGGGGGATCCGCGAATGGACCACGGCTGATGCTTGTCACTGACTTACATTAGTGTCACTTCTGTCAGCCCATTATGGAATTTTCAGCAATTCTGTGATACCGCCGCAGATTTTGAGGTAGGGGTCCATGGTCATTACACATCATAACGCGGGATTCGGCGAGGCCAGGTTGATGGAAGTGATGACAGAGAAGTTGAGATGCTTGCCATTTTGGCAGGTTGTGGAAATGAAGTATTTGAAAATCGCAAGCCAAGGCTTTTTGTCCCAAAGTGCCAACCGTTAGGTTAGTGCAACACCGGTACAGAGAAACCGCACTGTCTTTGGATTGATTCAGGTATTTGCTGCCTCCTAGGGTAGGGGGGTTACACACTGTACCTTTAAGAACTGCCTTGCATTTCTTTGGTTTTTGAGTCCCTGTGACAAGTAAAAGCATCTGAACCATCTGCAAAGCTTGTGACACCGATCTGTTATGCAAGCACTTAATTGTTTAGCTCCGTACTCTCCCGAACCCTGGGGCCCCATCATTGTTAAACAGGCAACAGTTGATGTGCTAAATGCTTCATCTACCACTACATGGGTGGAATAAGAAGAAAACCTGGAATAAGTATGAGCACCACTTCACAGCGCTGAATCAATGAGAGGAGATTTTCTCGAGCCAGAGGAGATGAAAGACTACAGTTGTGGATTACCGATGTTATCTAACAGGAGCACCGGAAAGAAGAGGACCTCTTTCTTGCTCTTTACCCACAGGTGTCATGTGCTAATGTTAGTAGTATTGGTGCTATTGCAGGCGCTGGAGGCCCCTCGTAAGGTCTTACAGGCTCTCGTGAACACACCATCTCATCCTAAAGTGAATTGGATGAGACGCGTGTGAAGATCTCATAAGTCCCCACTCAGAATCATGGCTCTCTCTACAAGGGCGCTCGTAATAGGTGTCTTACACATGGGACAGCGGTGATAAAACACATTCATATTCCTTTTCATGAGCAATAGGGGATTATATCGCTGTAAAGGGGGAGGTGGCTCTCGTACTGTACATGTACATGCAAAATTACAAATCAACATCAGAAGCATATACTGTAGGTTTAACCTTGGTAGTGTTTTAATAACCTTAAAGTAATGACTTGCTAATCTTACTAATCTCCTCTTCATACCTAGGCAAAACGCTTATGCCTGCGTTTTGTGTCTGAATATGAGAGTGAAGACAATCCAGTTTTTTTGTGAATGTGTGGATCTTGTTCAAATCTCTCTGCCAGTTGGAGACAGCGGCAACGTGTTTGAACACTGAGAAAATTTGGCCGATCAATCTCATGTCCCCTGTCCAGTGACTAGACCATCATCGATCATCGTTTATGCGTTACATCTCATTCCCAGCAAGGCGCTAGTTGCAACCCACCTATTTCCTGTGGATATTTACGCGTCCGGCTGGAGTCACTCGTTTGTCTGTGTGTTTGTGAAAAAGAGGGACCGAATTAACTTGTGTGTATGCAAAAGAATGAGATGGGATGTGTCGGTCTGAGCCAGCCAACCAGCTTACTGTGGTGCTGTTGCTGAAGCCCAACCAGACAGATGGCATCCATTTGATCAGGGAGCTGCTCTAATGGTGGGCCAGGAGTGGCAAAGAGAGGCTGTTATTGGGTTTTCGTGAGCAGCCCATACTCCCAGTCTGCCAGCCTGTGAAAAGTTTAACCTTTTTAAGCATACCTTCTTTTCCCCAACTGCTTCGCTTATGTGTTTGTTGATGTTTTGGACCATTATCAGAACGGTCTCAAAGCCCACAATGTGTATATTTATCAGGTTTTCAATATTGCAGTGATGACATGAAGTGTACATGCTTTACCTATGACACATCGTGTCTCCCGAATCCAAAATTATTCCAAATACTAGAAGCGCTGTTCTTTATCACCCACAAGGTATTTGGCAAACACATTTTTCACACTCTTATTTCTGTCCTCTGCCGTTGTTTCTCACCATTAACACCATCGCATCTGTGGGTAGCTGGTGGCTGGCTGTGGCTTCATCTGTTTAGCCAAATGGTAGGAATACATGGCCCCTGTAGTAGAGCTCCATCTAATTGGTCAAATGTTTGCAGGCTTAGTGTGAAAGCATGCTGTGTCCATTTTCCTTTATATATTTCCTTTTAGTATTAAGTATTAATCACACCTGTTCATTGCACCACAATGATTAAAAAAGGATGTGAAAAATCTAAAAATGTGACTTATCCATCAGCACTAGTGCAGACCAATCCACCTTAAAGGCGTCATATTTTGCTAAACCCACTTTCCCAGCCAGCGTGTCCATGTGGGCCCCAGAAGGGTTACATTTGGGCTGCAAATAAGGGTCCCACGTGGGTTTGTCCGCAGTTTCCATGGTGGCCCCAGTTCAACCATAGTTTGAGGACTGAACAAGAATGTGTTACTTCTGTGAAATTTTTAAACATTTTGTATTGTGTAGAAAATCAAGGTCAATGAAGCTACCATATTTGGTTCCTTACCTGTAAGAAAAAAAAATCAGAGAAGTATATATATATAAAAAATAGAAGAAAAACACATGTAAGGTGAGAAGAATATCCTTTTTAGAACATTACAGCAACATCAGTGCAGATCCAGACCCCTGTCCACATCCACATGATCCCTTTGAACATCATTCCTTACATTAGTACCATTACTTCATGTACCTAACAAAGCAGGTCCACTCACTGTTCATGCAGAGGTGGTCCTTACAGACCCTGTAGACCACAATTGACTCTCCTCACTCTAACTGTTGTTGTCAGTGCCTTGTAATGTATGTGGAAATGGCCAAAAATAATCACTTGCCCAATAAAGGGTTAAGAGGGATTAAATCTTTGCTCTTATTCATAAAATTTGTTAAGATACCAAAATCACTTTTTCATCGGAGCCACTGTTTTCTCTACCATATACATTTATTTTTATCCGAAACCTATTCACATCACTTAAGACAGTCATTACAATCATTTTGGGCATGCAGTTTATTTTTCTGAAATGACTGTTATTACAAAAATTAAATTTGATTGTGTTATAGTGAACCTGAACGCAACAGTAATGCAAATCTCAACAGAACTAAAGCACAGAGCTTAAATCCTCTCCATATTCCGGATGAAAGGTGGCATGTTAAGCACAGTGTGTTAATTTTACAACGAACACTGTGATTGTTCCCTCCTTTTTTCTCCCTGTTTCTTGTCACGAGGCGGAGACATTTTCAGGATCACATTCCTCCGTTATCTCGTCACACTTGCAAATCCATTTTTATTAAAAGGTTAGACATTAATGGCAAGAATCTCCTCCTTCTTTATCCTCCTCCTCTCCCTCCTACTCCACAGATATGAGATTACACATTTCACCCTGAGCAACAGACAGAAACTAATCCGTGGTCCGTGTGAGATATTAGGCCTGTGTTCACAGTGTGGCTGACAGCTCTGCACGGCCGTTTTGATATTGGGCATTTAACAGGCTGTTGTAAAAATCCTGCCTCAGTTAAGCGCTAACCACAAATAAAGGTACGTGCACACACACTCCCACGTACTTGTTTGTGTATATGCTTTCAGGAGGACTGGAACACATACAAATAGTGCTGTGTGATATAAACACAATGCTTTTTCATCATTTGGAAAATAATTTCCTCTGCCTGCATGGATGCAGGCAGTGTTTTGTTTGGTACTCTTCTTTTACATACTGAAATTGGAAGAATGTATTGAATTAGTTTAGTGAAAATGTCCGATTTACGTTTATATTTTTTTAATGCCTGCAGTTATTTATAACCTGTATGTATTCTTTCATTTATTTTGTCCATCATCATCAAACCATTCAAAATGTTTCCACCAAATTCATTACAGTTTATCATTTTGTTTTGGAGTCCTTTTGCTATATATCAGCCTGGGAATAAATGTAAATTATTTTGACTTTCCAAAGCTCAAATCGAAAACCATTCAATATTTTTCTACCAAACTTGCTATAGTTAATCGTCAATGTATTGGCTCTGTTGCCCATCCATGTTGTCAATCATTTGCTTTGTCGTCTTTTAGTTTTTATGATTGAACTAAAACACTATTAGATTTTTTTTCCCCAGTAAACCACACATAAACACATCTGCTGTCGATGGGCAAACTCCAAGAAAATAAGCTGACATCATTTACATGTACCATTTTTAGATTTTGTGGTTGGAGGGATACACCATCCTTTCACAGCCATATCCTTTTCATTTTCAAGTTTTCTCTTTACCTCTTTTATAATTAATTTGTAAATACTTCAGATATTTTATTACGAAGCCGTAAACTTTAACAAAGTCTCTATAAAGAACAAGAACCATTTATCAAGAATATAATCTAAAAAAGGTCTTTCTTTGAGGTCTTTTTAAGCCATTTATTTGTTGAAATTACTGAAAATCTGCCATACTGTGAATGTATTGTTAGATATGAAGTAAACTGTATAACAGTTCTGTGTACACAGTTATGCTGACACTTACCTTCTGTAAAATATACGTCCTGCTTTAAATTAAAAATGTGCAGTACAATATATAGTAAATCTTAAATAGCAACATAAGCATTGAGCTTCCTAGAGCACATGTGATAAGTATCCCATTAAGTGCCCAATGGCTTTCACTCTCTCTATGGATCAGTGGACCCTAAGTGGTGAAATTAATATTTGATGCCTCTGGTAGAGTGCTACAGACACTTCCTGGTTGATTACATCAAACTCACGGTCGGTTTGACAAACCCAGCTTTCGTCTCACATTTTGCACCAACCTGCTCATCAAAACATGCCCACAGAGCTGCTCTCATGTTCGCTGGGCTTTTTTCACTGACAGTATTATGTATTTAAAGTACATTTGCCTTCAGGTCTTCATTTATGTGAAACATATAATGTATTACTGTTTAGCAGCATAATGTGTTTTCTTTAAGCCAACAAGGAAGAGCTGTTAACAGTCCCACAATCACAAATATTCAGAGTTTGAGATGTGATGGCTGACTGCAAATGAACCAATGAACCAGGCTAAAATATTTATGAAGACGGTTTTAAACAGGAATTAATTCCCCTTGTTTGCAATTTTAAACCATCAAAAAATAAATCAGACTGTGTTGAAAACCCCATGAACTGTTTTATTTTTCTCATTTAGTCTGCCATTTTTCCACCTCATATTTAAATAAGATTAACTACTGTTCACTCTGTTTAAATGAAAGACAGGCTGGACTGCAGTTTTGTGAGCCAGAAGGGAATTTACTCAGCATTCATCATGCATGTCTAATTCATTAACATCTCATGCTTTATAAGGATCATAATTCAATTCCATATCTGAATTTAACATCAAGAGCCTTATTAATAAATGAACACCACACAATTTGAAGTAGTCTGAACCAACATTTCTGGGTATTGAATAAATCAACACAGGGTGTTAAAACATCGTGCATCTTTATGTTGGCACTGGGCTTGTACACTATATTAATATGTGTGTTTTACTTATTTATGAAAATGAAAAATGTGACATTATTATGGTCTAGAATTATGCTAAAGAGAAAAATACTTATATTTCTCCCTTTTACTAAAGCTTAAAGGCATATGTGAACCTTTCCTTTCTAAAATGTGTCAAGCTCTGCCTTATTTGTGAGTGTAAAGTAAAGCTGTTCATCAGGATGTACGACATCAGATTAGTGACACTACCTAAGTTTTATCGTCTGGATGTTTCCTTGAGAGCCTGTCATTCAGAACCACATTTGTTGAATCAAAGTGTATTTTGTCTTTTTCCTCAACATGTTCCCTGCACAACCCAGTTGACAAAACAGAAAAGATGTCAGTCAAACTACAGACAACTTTCTACAGCAGTGATCTCTAAACTACAGTAGTAGTAGTAGTAGTAGTAGTGGTAACAGTTTATTCAGTGGTTAATTACTTTAAACAACAAACAAAATAACATATCCATTGTTCCATATACAATACGACCGAAAGGGTTTAGGCTGAAGTAAAGAGTTATTTTCCCTAACCCTGTTTACAATTAAAATAATGCTTCCACAAGAAAACAAACAAACAATTTTTTTTCCAGTGTAATCATTGCTAAATATACAACGGAAGAGAATGTATATTTAATTTTGATTCAGGTAAATCATGTCCTTATCTCCACTACTAATATTGATCCTCGTCTTTTGAACAAGTCATTTCTTCAGTTAATCCTGAGCTCCATGTTTTTGAATAATAGTTCATTTGTACATCTTTTTAAAAGTTTTAATAGTTTTAGACTGTTTTAATCGATCTTCCAGGCCATTCCAAAAGATGAACCCCTCTAACGGAAATACATCTACGTTTTTATTTGTTCTTGCCTTAGCTTTTTTAAAAATGCCGGTTCTTCTGAGGCTTTACTGACTGTTCCTACATTCAAACATCTCCTGAATGTAAGGAGGGAGAAGATTATTGTGTGTCTTGTACATCACTACCACTGTATTAAGGTTAACAAGATCATGTATTTTCAGCAGATTAAGCTCTGTAAAAATAGAGTTTGTTGGTGCATACAAATCTGCATTAGTAATAATTCTTATTGCCTTTTTTTTTTAAGTAAAAAGATAGGATGAATATTTGAATAGTAGTTATTTTCCCATATTTCTGTACAGTAATAAGTACAACTATGCGTTTTCAGAGACCGCTATTTGCAGAGCAGGTGGTGTGTGAGGGCTGTCAGTTCCTGCACCAAGACCCTCCATTCACACTAGTCCTCTGGTCTAAATCCAATTCATCAGCCCTTAATGGACTGAACAAATTGTCTTTGTGCAATCTTAACCGAAGGAGTGGACAGAGTAAGCAGGAATAGTGTGGAAGCATATGGTGCATAGTGTGGAGCTCAGCATAATATGGCAAGGGATACAGACTGAATTATTATAACGTTAAAAGAAAGGATTTTGTATGTAGTTTTTCCTTTTTTTATTATTCATATAGAAAGGATTGTCAGGTATTTTAGTTGAACAGTGAGCTCAAAAATCCAGGATTCCTTCTGGAGTATTCTGTCACGCAGAGCGACAAAACTAAGAATACTGATGAGCATAAATTATATCCTCAAATTAACAGTTTGTTATTTTAAGTATTGAATATCACAAGTCAAAGTGCTTGCCTTGTGTTGCGCTTTTGTACCTGCCTAACACCGAGCTATCAGAGATGTGCCACAGGGTTCATCTAGCTGTGCGGCTGGATGTCACTGCTCATATTTTCAGTATACCTGCACCTGCAACAAAAATTACAGATGGCGTTCTTCAGTGGCAATGAGCATCTGTCACAGAGCAATATTTGGCAGTTTCATCTGTGAGCAGTGTGGTGCAGCTCTGAGCACTATCCTTTCTGTTAAAGTCCATTTGCTTCCTCAATTTCCCTTCATCTGAACATGATCACACAGTTCACAGGCCCCCAACAGCAGTGATAACAACACTGGTAAATTGTCTCTCATTTACTCTGGGGCAGCAACACTTTGCCGGGCACTCCCTCCAACTCCATCAAGCTTTTGATCCCATTGCATATATGTGTGTCCATATGAAAAGTGTAAATATCTTCAACCCTTTATCCCTAGTTATGTGTGTTTCCAGCTGGCAAATGACCAATATTCTTTCTTACCACAGCTGAGTACATAGTATAATTTGGGAATAAAGAGAAAACGAGTGGTAATCTGTCTTACTTTGCTCACTTTTCTTTTTGCTAAATGGAAAGAAAGTGAGTGACAATGAACTTATCTGCACTAAACGGATCCAATGACTCCTTTTTCAAGGTTGATAACACCCTTAACAATCTGCAAACACAAACTGCCCTTGGTTATCACAGCTACTACATCACTTGTTGTCACACAGCAACAGGCGACATCCACAGTGGACCACCTGTCACATTTAATGTTCAGCGATTGTTTTTTGTCTCTATTGAAAACTACACAACAGACCATTCTTTTAGGGTGATTAGTGTCATTTACATATCTGAGCCTTGTATCATCTCCAGTAGATGAATCAGTCTTATACTCTGTGGACAATGAAATGACAGTGTTATGACCCAGCAATCAGCTTGTTAAGCTGTGATGTCACTTCCTGCTTTTGGGTCCACTTATATCCATTTGTCTGTACTGAATACGCTCCAATGCTGTGTCCCTGAGTAAAACACATCCAGTAGTCATTCCACCACTCTACATGTGATGATAAAGAGCAAAGGAAGTGGATGAAATTATAATTAAACTGGTACGTTGACCCGTGGGGAACCATGGGTTCTAGATCCTCTGATCCAGTTCATTCCTTTACTTTCTTGGTAAATTCCACTGGCATTTTCAGTTGAATAACCTCTCAGCTGGCATGTCTGTTTCTGCACATGAAATTTGACACCATAGCAACATGGCCCTATTGTTTTTGTGTTGCTAGGTAACCCACTTCAATGATGATTCTATGATTCTGGGCATAGCGACGTGAATGGTCACTGGGGAGCCATTGTATTCCAAAATACTAATATCTCCCAAAATATTGGTCCTATCAACTTGCCATTTTTGCAATCTCTTCCTTGACAAATAAATAAATGAATAAATGAATAACTGTGACAACCTGCAGCAGTCAGCTCTTTCCAGACTTTGCGTGATGCCCGAGACACACAGACAGACTCCACTTCCCTTTTATAATACAGGATTTACAATAATGAAACACAACAGGGAAAAAAATACTCAGTTTGCAGCTAGAAAATATTAATGTGTTAGTTCTTACTGACATCTTCCAAACCAGATCTTTATGGATTACCCTGATAAAGAAAAATGATTTTGTTAGGTGTTTCACATTTTCAATATTATGTCCTGGCCAGTTCAGTGGAAGACAAATAAAGAAATTATTTTTGTCAACACACAGCTGAGCATTATTTAAAGCACTTAAATCATGATGTTCTGCATGTAAAATATTGACTATGGAAAATTGCTCCAGACCAACCACTGTATTTGTCAGTAAATGAATGTAGCCCCTTCTGAACCCTAACCTCATTAAAGAAAGGAGATATTGTAAACAAACATGTTGGCTTGACCATTATTGACTATATGGACCTGGCAATGAGTTTCACTGCACCGTGATGTCAGATTTAACAAGCAGCAAGGAAATAAGACCATAAGAGAGTTGTTCGATAGACAGTTGGATAATTTGATGTAAAGGTCCACCGTGAAAGGGGGTGTAACTGCAGAAATGAAATCTTATATTTGTAGTTGTTTTCATTAGGGTATAATCATCTAAAAATAAGAATTGTTTTTGAGGAAATACTCCATGGAGTGTATATGTTGAGCCTCCCTGTTGATACAGCAGCATAAAAATCACACCCTGTGCATGTGTAATCACAGTGTTAATATGTAAATAATATGTAACTTTAAATCTATATTTATATAAATACCAAATTTCTTATTTCTGTATCATATTTCATTTTTCACTCATTTGTGGTTTTTATACCTGTCTTTTTCTTTGCACTTGCTTGTTGTACGTTACTGTGAAATTTCCCTCATCTCATCTCATCCCATCTCATCAGCAAGTTGTATCCATTGTTAACTAATTATCCTCACCTACTATACTTGAATACAGACCACAGTTAACACCCCTTTCACCAAATAACAGGCAACAAACACTGGCTCTTACGAGGAACTTTAAATACAAAGTGTCATGAGAGCTTATAAGGAACACACAATGTTTGGCTGGATGAGGAAACCCTTTAGGGCTCACAATCAGATATGCACTGATCATGACAGAGCCAGGCATTTAAAGGAATTTTCGCTTGCACGCTCAATAAAACAATGAACAGTGATAGTTGCTGAAGTGACAAATCATTATTAAGTCACACTCTGCTGTGGAAAATGTCTTCAATGGAAAATATCAACAGGACTTGGGAAGTTACAGCTTAGTCACCTAGCTTTTATAACCTGCGTGATGCAGGTATTACAAAGTGCCAGCCCAAAGAACAGCCACTATGAAAAAAAAAAAAAAAAAAAAAAAAAAAACCCCAAACTGTAGCACC
>JAPQRP010000024.1:28947942-29026373 GCA_037367295.1 Apogon hyalosoma | reverse complement strand
CTGTCTCATGCAGCCACACCTTCTGAAACACATCAAGATTTTTCCGCAAATATTTCATGATAATATTTGAGATTATGTAAAATTTTGAGAGTCTCCAGAAAACTTTTTTTTTCCCAACTACTATTATGTATGAACACATCTGTTATGAATTTGTATTCAGAGTCAAATGTCTGGAGTTCAGCTGATGTTGTTTGCCGACATGTCATAAGCCCTTTGATTTGAACAATAATGTTTTAGTCTTTACTGTGACTGAAAACAACAAACAAATATATTTTTTTAAAGTCAATAAATGTCAGTCACAAAAATCGAACCCCAGTTACCCAGGTAAAAGCCCTGCCACAGATGAATTCATCCACAGCTTAACTGCCTCTGTCACACCTCACGTTACCAGTTACATGACTTAGTGTTTTGTGTGTGCTTTGCTTAAATAGCTGCAAAACTGCACGGCTCTGTTAAAACACATTTCAGAGAGGTAGAGCAGACTAAACAGAGGCATAATGGCCTGAACTTTTCTGTTCAGTGATATTTGTAGCAGGTTAATTGTTGGCTGTGTATTCCTTGAAAGCATCTGTCTCTTACCAAAGGTGACTTGGCAAAGGAGCGGTAATTATCAAATCACACAAGGACAAACAATAAAAACAGTTGCCAGTAAAGGGTAAAGTGTCCACAGAGAGCTTGAACCTTCTATGACAGAACAGCGTCACGTCACCTGTCAACTTTTATGCACATGTGAACACACTGATGTATCCTACATGCTATGACATATTCACAGTGAATACCACTAAAAACAAATAAATGTTCGATAAAAGGCACAGGACAAGTTAACTAATCTTTGTGATTTCTAAGCCATTTTTCTATAATTTTACTTTAACACTATAATTTATTTCCTATATTTTAAATGTCTTGTTAAAATAGCCCCCTTTCTCTTTTGATGGACCGGCTGCCAAAGGCCACGCAGAATTTTTACATAACAGCTTTCAAAAGCATCCAGCAAGTACAGGCTAAATGAGGTTTTGTTAAACACTAATGTTAAAAAAACACAAATGAAAAATGAATCAGGGGCACATTGTGCTTCAGCGTAAATGACTAATGATTCGTTTCTGTTCCATCTTTTTTTTTTTAAGTCAAAAACTGATTTATTTCATGTCCATTACATAAATTCATTAAACCAGTTTAACTTAATAGCCAGACTACAACAGCTTAGTGTAATATTCCTCTTCCCCACGTTTGTGTTGCACCCTGGAAAAATAATTTTACTACCTCCTATTAAAGTTATCTCTCTCACCCACAGAATTTACATATCACATTAGATGGTTTTACTGTGGCTGGGCTGGATATACTATCACTGCCTGTATGTTCATTCTCTTCCAAGAGGTAAATTATAGAGTTAAACACTGGATATCATGCATATTGTCAGCACCAATTAACAGACCAGAACAGGTCACCAAAGTCTAGATGACACCCAATGGAATCCTGTAAAAAGTAACACAAAAGTTGTCGTGCCACTGATGTTTTTTCCTGAACCTTACAGTTTGAACTGTCAGAAGTCAGTCTTAGCCAGAAGCATTTGTACATTAAGAGACTCACCCTACATGACATTGTAAAGATGAATAATACAGTGTGTGTTGTTAGGCCATGTATTCATAATTCATACATGAAGAAGCGATGTGTGCTACTGTGTGTTTTTAAGGATGTGAGTAAGTTATTGTCTGTCATTAATTTGTCATATTAGCAATTTCCCTGCAAAACCCACCTCTCAAAGCCTCCGTGTGACGTTCAGGTGATTAGATCTCTTACAGTACTGGTTAGCCTAGTATACAGAGAGGGTTGGTGACAGTCACATACACAAGCACAGTTCATTGAAAAAAAAAAAAAAAAGGAACAACTGCCTGCAAGATCAGCATTGCATAAATCTTTGAAATAGTCTACCTCCTTTGTGGTAAATGACAAAGACCAATGCAGACAAGAAAAAAAAAAAAGATATCTTACAGTAAATGATAGTTTTATTCTGTTCATTAAAATATGTATTAAATTGATTTCACCAGTACTCGCCAATGATAAGCTTGTTAAAATGCTAACTGTGTGCACAACATCACAGAAAGCCTCTCTGCCTATATGAAACATGATTCAGTGTATGTATGTGCATATATACATACATACATATATACAGCATTTGTGGGAAAGAAATGCCTTGAAGACATGCCAGGACTCAAACTTGTAAGGCCTTCCAAGAAAGAAAAAAACAGAGCCTCCTTCTGTGTAGAATCTGCTTTTACACATCATTTAACTGAGAAATTGTGTTGCTTTTTCAACATATCTCAGCAGCTATTAGTCAGGATTTTTCCCTGCTTGCTAGTGTAGGTATGCCAGCATTACAGCCACGCCGCTAACCTCTGCTATCACGACTTGGGATCCACCAGAGCCCGAACAATTACGAGGGCCCATGTTCTTGTGAATATGTGTCACATTAAATTTGCTCTGACAGGAAGGAAGGAGGGAAGTGAGGACAGAAATGCTGTAGGGATTAATGTTGAGCTCGAGAGCCCATTTCTTCAAGGCATTAGCTGCCTGGTGGAGCGCTGAGGGCCTGACAGGGAACTATGACACAGCGTGCTGAGCCATTTGGGATTGTTACAACTGAACACACACATTATTCTTGGACCCCAAGTGTGTGTGAATGCATGCTTCCACTTAGATCACACCTGCATTGGTGAGGTGAAGCTTCGTGTGCACTGACACGCATGACTGCTTTTCGCTACATTAGCATAGAGGAACAGACCTTTAAACACTGAAGTTAATTTCTTTTTTTTTTAAATGTTGGAACAATTAAATTATCACAATAGAGTCTGAAATTTTAATAAATGGGAGAAGACATATTGTCAACATGCCCTGGGGCAGCTAAACATAGACGAAAAATAGAGGTTGATAAATGATGCAGAAATGCATATATCTACCCACACCCGTCTGTGTTTTATGTAAATATGTTTGGCCTAAAGGTTTGGTCTATTTGAAGGGACGGAGCTTTAAAAACAGGCCAGAGGATTTCAGATTGGTGTTTTAACGGTGTGACCTTTGAGTGAGTTGAATACATGCAGACAGCAGTGTGGAGTCTGATGAATAGCTTGGGTCTTTTCCCAGCTGGGAGAGCAGATGCTGAGAGGAGAAACAGAACATGTTTTTCTATCCTCCTGCACTCTCTTTTTCTCCCCACTTCTAATCTTATATTAGAGATGAGGGGAGGGGATGGGGGGGGCTCAGGAGATGACACACTATTAACTCTCCTGGCGTTAATCTTAATGCCTCATGCTAGCGGACTATACACAATCCATTTTAATGCAATTAGCTCTTGCCAGGAAGGATGAGTTATTCAATAGGAGCATAATTGCATCCTCAAGTTTTTACACTGGTTCATTCCAGGGATGTAATTACTTTCATACATGGTTTAACACATGCTGCTACTGACATATACAGTATGTACACACAGTGTGGCAGCCATACACAGTCATATGGTATGGTGACATGCAATACATCACACAATTTTACCTGATTTTCAAAGTAGAAAAGCAGAATTGGCCAGCATCAGGTTTCATCAGTGTCGGTCTTTAGCTAGAATCCCCAAGTAGCAAACCCAGGCGCACCAGAACCAGAGACTGATTTCTGGCTGAGGATGTGTCACTCGGAGGGGGATAACTGTGTCTTCCGTCCAACAAAGCCATCTAGCTTGCTTTGTATTAAAATCAGAGGCAGGATGCGCCGTACACAGACTGGCACTCTTCGCCTTTTTCTTGTACACTCTCAAAGTATTTACCTCTTCTTCCCTCTTGCCGTCTTCACTCTTTTTGGCTTTAAACTCTGTTTTCTCTCAAGTATTTCCAATGGATTTGGCATTACCATCTTCTACCCAGCTTTTGTTTATATGAGTATTCTTTTTTTGTTTTTTGTTTTTTTTTTAGGATGTGAAGTTCATTATAGTCTCTTGTCTGGATTTTGTTTACTATATCACATGACAGATGGAGAATTTCAAAAGAAAACTGTAACACAAAGTTGTTTTATTTTAAAATAAGCTTTTTTCTCTCCTTAGAAATAATACATTTTGAAAAGATGGGGATATTATAAGATGATGACATCGAGTTGAGAGCTATTGCACAAAACTTGATAAATTCTCTTACAGCTCACATGAATGGCTTAAACCTAAAAAGTCCCTGTTCACTTTTCCTCTTACTCTAGCATATTACATAAAAAGGCAAAGATGGAAGGCTTACAGCATTGTCCCTGTGAGGCCAGTGCTTAACCAGTGATGTCTTTGTAAATAAGGGTTCTGTGTAATAGGGAGGGTGGAGAGGGCTAAAACATAAGCCCAATGAGCTGCCGCAAGGGAGATTGTTCCTCTGCTCGGAGTCTATAAATAATGGAGATGAAGGAGAACTAGGACTAGAAATAATGTCAAGTGGCCCTAGGCAGCCCACAGGCCCCTGTCAGGGCCAGGGGGGAGCTAGCCCATGTCCACCCACTACTTTCATCACAGACCTCCAGTCAAATTCACCAAGACAGCAGTGCTTCACCATTTACAATAATGAGGATTTGATCAATTGTTATGCAACTGTTTCACTTCTGTTACCACATTTTTTTTTTTTTTTAAATCTCATATACGGCAGCAAAACGAGACCTGAATCACTTTTCTGCTATTTTAAATTCTTAATGGTATTTGTTAAAACCAGCACTGTTTTTCGGAAATTACGTTTAATTAAATTCCGATTCCAAACAGGTTTTGTTATGACTATAATTCTGCTCGCATTGTTTTATACGACCAAAAAATTAAATGGTGTTAATTAATGTAATTTCCAAATGGTCAAAATGTTGATGACTCAACTTAAATGTAAATTATTTACAGCATTACTAGGTTTTTAGGGTTAGATTTATGTATTGGTGGAACTCGTTTAGGATTTTGGAAAGATATTAGAACTTAATACAAGATTAGATGCACGTAGTAACAACTTTTTGTTAATATTTAAGACAAATTAAATGTTTTTTTTTTTCTGATCCTAACCAAAGCAATACCATGACAATGCTGAGAGTCACGATGTAGACTATTGGACAGCAAGGTCCTGGATTTTGTATTCTCTATCTAATCCAACATGAGAAATGAGAAATCATATTTCATTGCAACCAAATGAAGGACTTTTATCGTGTTGTAAGGGTACAATGCAGGCACCATGTTTATACCAAAACATGAATGGATTTGTAATTTTGTTATATATGACCACCACTTCTTCGAGACACTTGAAACTGGCATTTGTTGACAGTTATGCATAATACAAAAGAAAAGTCTTTTCTGTCACAATGACATTATATCAAACTTATTTGAGGCACCTTATGATGGCCATTTCTCACGGATTCTAAAACATATCCTGAAGCTTAATTCCCTGACATGGATATGGGGTCAAGCACTCGTTGCCTCTGTATGAACTTTTGCCCTTCCTGATGACTCCGCCTCTGATGTGATCACCAACAGCAGCACCAGCATGTCCAGATGCAATGACCCCTCCTCTGTACAAGAAATCGCTGACAAGCAGCTTTTTCAAGCAACTAAACATATTTATCCAAGTTGTCCTGGGACCTTTGAGAGCTTCGCCAATACCTCAACCCCCTGCAGTACAAAATAACCTTGACAGCACAGAGTGGACGTCCTCTGGTGTATGGACAGATGTCAGAGCTGTCATGGCATAGCTACAGAGGTCACAAATGATCAGGGATGTGAAACAAAAATCCCTTTACATAGAAGACCTTGAACTCAGTATGACGAACCCCTACACACTTAAGCAGCAGGATCTTTTCCTCCCACACACAGACATGACCCCTTTCTAGCAAAGAACCACACATTTAGTTTTGTTCAGTCTCTTGTGTTGTATCTGTAGACTCATTTCTACAGTAAACTTCACATATACACATTCATTTGTGCACAGTTCAGTTTTAGTTCTTTGACAGTGCCTCATTGCCTTAATCCCAGACTCCAGCGAGCCATGCAGTCATTATATTGACCTGCCCTCTCAGGCATATTTTTTTCACTGTCTCTTTTCTCCAATAACTGCTAGGTTATTCAGATATGTGCCTCTTGGCTGAATAGGCTCTATCTGAACACAAGCACTTGCGATATTTGTTTGTTAATTATTCTGAGCATATAAACATTTCTCTTGCTTACCACTTCTTTGACTGCAGATGCAATTTACTCTAAAAATGGGCACACACAAGATGAAAATTTGCATGGCTGCTAGTGTGATTCTACATAATAACCCTCACCATAACCCTCTTCACTAGGGAAAACTGACACCCAGCCACAGCAAGTGTGTGTATTATTATGGGCTCACCATGCTCAGGCACGTCTCGTGATGCAGACATCCCGCCAACTCATTTATAAATGATCTGAGAGTATGATACAGCCCTAGGAAAAAAAAAGAAAAGCGTGTAGCTGTCCGAGTGAATTTTACTGACATGGTGCTTTATATAGAGCAGACTGGACTTCAGAGTGGAGAGAGCGAGAGAGTGAATTCCGTTTGGTGTTGAACTCCACTGTTGTACCTTCAGGCTACAGCCGTGGACACACAAGTCCCACTGTGACATCCATTTCATTGCCTTGGTGCTACAGTATTTACCCTTCCATTCCGGCTCACCGTGTAAAATGCTCCTATTCCAGTATTTGTCTCCCACTTCACTTCTTTGACATGTAACATATTTTCTTAGGATGAAGAAAGGTTATTGTTCTGAGAAAACTTTCACATTTCTTATAAATCTTTCATGTATTAGAGATGTTAATTTACAGAAGCGCATGTCTGCATGATAACGATAACATTATTAGCAACCATCTCAAGGGATGCCTCAGTATGTGCCAGAAAAGCATTCCACTTGTATTTTGCCCTGTGTGTCAACAGGCAGGCATGTTGGCGTAGTAATAAGATTGCCAGCTCTTATAATGTGCTGCCCTGTGGCTCCATCTTTGACATCAGTTTTAATTAACATGCAAAGTCTTACATTGTGTTCGCCCACCATCCATCCTGAATCCTACTCTTACTGCGTCTTACTAAACATGCCAAGAACTCACCATTGTTCTTCATTCTGATCCTCTGCATCAGAAGTACATTAGTGCTTGCCAGTGAGTGAAAGTCAACCCCTCATTCAGTCTTCTTTGGGAACAAGTTACTTTTTTAGCTGTTTGTGACTACATTTTTTGGCCAGTTTCATATTTGTTAATGAATTCACACTAGAGTGCAAGTATTATTTGGTGTGGGCTACACAAACACTGCTCAAAGGTTGCATTCAGTAGAAGTCCTTAAGTCAACAACATAAAAAGATGACACTGGCAGAGGGCGGGACCTCTGTAAATACAGTGGTACATATGTATCTTGTAGGTTATCATTGTTGACTGAAAATGTTACTTTTTTATGAGTCTTTACATTGTTTTGTGATAATGCAATAATCATTTCAAGCTTTAAAAGTTATTTAGTTTCACTAAAAGGTCATTCTGAATTCTCAAACCTGTCTACAGTGAGCTTTCTCTAAGTTTCAATCGTGCTGTCCTCTGTTAATTTTTGACAGTACCCCAGGGTAAAGCCAGGCACATTAACCTTGCCCATCCTCCTGGAGCATCTGCTGCAGGGCACCCTCCATCAAGGCTGCCCTTCTACCAGAGGTGTGACTGGTTTTCTGTCACACCTCAGCCCCACAACTCAGTGCTAAAGATGGATAGGTATGAGCTCCAGAGCGCAGGTGAACTACAGTGGTCCTGCCTGCCATGGTGCTGCTTTCTGCCAGCCTCGCCAGCTGACCAGGCTAGAGCTGACAGGTACCTGGCCCAGGCACAAGGCTGGATTTGGTGTGAGGAAGCTACTGCCAACCCCCTTCTGCTACAAAAACGCAAGCCTTACAAGAATTACTCAGCATGTTTATCTCTGACTAAAACTAAACATAGCTGGCATGAGCAGTAAACAGTTACAGTTCTGTAAACAGTTGCTTTAAAATACCCAAGGTGACTTCAAGGTGGCCTTCCAGCATTCACTGTTGGCTGCAGGGGTTGGACTTTTGGTAATGAGCTGGCATGATTGATCAGAAGCTGTCAAGGGACATCAGGTGGAGCTTGGCCAGACGTACTCACCAGTCAGCATGGGACCACCATCAGAGGGCTGCTGTGCTCGGACACAAGCTGCAGGGATGTCCTGCACCACGCTGCTCACACCACAAGACCCATAGAGCAAAAAGATTGAAGAAATCCCACATGCTGGTTTGGTAGGTTTTCAAAAGCCAGTCTACACAGCATTGTTGCAGAAATTTTGGCTGTGAAGTGTTCAGAAAATGCAGGCTGAAATTCTTTTACCATTGGAATCTATGCTATTATATATTGTGGTTGAATGTTGTACCGTTGTGTTTTCTATTTTGCTGAATAGCCATATGATGTGGTAATTGTGTGGAGCCACAGATAATAACAACTGTGGAGATAATGTTAAGGGAGAACACATGTTCCTTTGTTTTCTTTGTCAGCTCACTGCCACCTCCTATTTCACCGTTTTTCCCTCCCATGTTGTTTTCACACTTTTATTGTGTCTGTCTCTCAGGAGTCTGTGTTCATAGGCACAGTAAGATTGCCTCTAAACGGGCCACTGGTCTCTCTTGGTAGGAGATGGAGTAGCCATTATTCAGGGCCTGGCCTCCTCCCAGCCTGCCTGGTCACCCATCCCCAGCTGAGTGACAATGAGTCTGGGCAGCAGAGGAGGCTCAGGGAGGCGAAGATGACAGGGAGCAGGCGGCTGTGAATATGGATGGGGTAGCTGCTGGGGTGGCGTAAGTGGTGTTTGGTAGGCTTGGAGGCGGGAGAGCCACAGAAGCCCAGATCCAGGTACCATTGCTTGCCTGTCAGCGAGGTGGCAGAGCGAACAGAGAGCCTGTGTGCGCTGAGCTATCCCCGCTCAAGAGTCCAGTAACACTTAAACACCGTGGAACATCCAAAAACGTAACTGCTCAGTGACTGCTCAGCACAGGACTAGACATCTGAGACGCTATTTGACCTGGGTGCTCAAGAGGGTGAAGTGGAACTAATACAGCAGATAATAAATAAGTGTGGCTGGCACATTTTTCGAAGTCAAAATCCCAAGCCCTGTTAAGTGTGAGCCTGTTATAATATAGAATAACTCAAATATTTGCCTTTTTATATTGAATATTTAGATAAAATATTTTTGTTAAAAAAAATGAAGGACTTGTATGTTATAGTTACTGCTGCCTGAAGTGAATAATGATACTGTCTTGGTTCTAGTAATGGTGATCAAAGCATTTACTATGTGATTCTGTCCTATCTTCACATCTCTGTACACACGTGGTTATATTATTTGTGGACATTGCTCGTGAAATGCTGTTTTGAGGATGTTATCAGAGCAATATTCTGTGAGAAACTGAGGCTATATCTGGGATCTACAGTTGATCTGAACCTCTGTTATTCCCATGACAAACCTTACAATTATGACCACAAACAACGCTCTGTGGGATGAGTCGTTTCTTGGAAGGACTGACGACCAGGCGCAGTTCATTCACTTGAAGAAACTGATACTGTTCATAGTGTGTGTTTGCATCCATGGATTCACTGAGGAGTTTCTTTACTTTTTTCTGTGTGATGTTTTCTTCAGAAGGTTAATTGAATCTGTTGACCCCAGAAATACTTCTTTTTTCATTCAGCAAAAACATATTAGACTCAGTTCTGGGAAAGAGGAAAAACAGATACTCTCAGAGCAATAGACCTGCTTGTTTTTTTAGCCATATGGAATGGCATCTGTGTTGACCTTACCTTCAAAATTTGTAATATTTGAGAGAAATGTTTTCAAGTTTTGCTAAGATGCCCCATTATAAATCTTATTATTTTCACCAAACATAGAAATAAAATAGGAAATGCTCTTTGCTGCTTGGAAAGCAATGAGTAACATTTGTATGGGAGCACTGGGTTTCCCTGAATTATGCTCCGCTCATCCCTACCATCGATCAGCACCCCTGTGTGACAGCAGGAAATCACATCATATTACTAGCCCTTCGCTAATGTTGTTAGCGGATATTGTTCTGAGGCGAAGTGTGGACTTGCCCAATGTGATTAGGCCCTATGATGAATTTGCCCTGTTGTTTGGAGACCGTTAACTGACTAGAATGATTGACCTGAACCAAGAGCCTTCTGGGCATTTATTGATGTTCTCCGAGTGTTATTCCTTTAATGACTGCACTCTGATCATTGCCGGTTTCATGGCTTAAGGCAAGCCAAGTTGAGTTAGCAAAGTTAGACTAAACGGAGGTTTATGGTCACAAAACAGGCTTCCATGGCATGAACACATTTAGTTCCTTAGTGTGCTATCACAGTACATGTACTTATCTCCTACATTGCTGTTTTTAGCCAATGCCTGTGATGAGTGTACAGGCTTTGAGACTGTTAAAGTAGAGCCAAATGCCTGGAAGGTTCAGTTTTTGAACATCTGAGGATGTTGGCTCTCCCCCGAGGGGAGGCCTGGCAGGTTTAGCTAAGACAGAATGGTCAGGGTACATCTAGAGTCCTCTCGGTTTATTTTCAGCAGCCTCAGAGGTACAAGAAGGGGGAGAGGTCAGGGACATTAAGAATTATCCGGAGAGAAAAGAATGTTTTTACATCCACACCCCACCCCCAACTACTCAGGCAGTATATAGTATGACTATGTGTTTATATGTGCCTGTGTGTATGAGTTTGCTCTTGCATGAGCCAATACCCTGAGTAGATTCAACTAGCAGTCTGTCAGTCAGTGGGTTATCGGTGCACTCAAGCAGTCCCAAGAGTCAGACCCTTACTTGTTAAATTGACTCCCCCCAGGCCATTTAGGTGGTGTAGTCAACAAATGTGAGGAAACATACAACAGAACATCACCAGAGAAATAAAAAATGGTAGCAGTGCTATCTCCCACTCACCTGGGTCCAGACTACTCTGCCAGGATGATTTGAGCAATGACTTGAATGCATGACAAAAAATCAACTCAAATTTTAGTTGTAAAAATCAAGTTGCAGGTCTGTTGTTCAAGTTCAACCCACATATTTTTCCTCAACGCCCTTTCCACTCACTTCCTGCCATCTCTCCTCTGCTTTTTGCCTAATAAAGGCTTAAAATGTCTAGAAAAAAAATATTGAAACATTGAAAGGCTTTGCTTTTCTACTCACTGACAATAGTAACATTTATTTTTCATGACACTAGTTTTGTCTGCCTTAGGTGGACACAGGAAGCGTTTGACGCTATTGTTTCAGCCTCAGTGTTTCAGTGTTAATTAAGAGCCAGACAGGAGCTCAGTTTAGTTCATTTTTCTTTGTTCTTTACATACTCCATGTGAACTGAACTACAAATTCAGTTGAAAAGTAGTTTCAGTTTCTGTACTGACCTGTAACTAAAACCTGATATTAAAAAAAAAAAAAAAAGTGTGAGTAGCATTTAAATTTGTGTTCATAGAAGTAAGAACATTGCACTGTATAATTGTACTGAATTGATTTTTAATTCATTCATATTGGCATGAAGGTTGTGGCAGACACTTTGCCAACAGAGAAACATTGTGTTATTAACGCCTAAATAGGGCTGTTAGATTTCTCTCCTATAATACATCACACATACTACCTCGGATTACGTCATATGGAAGTTGCTTTCACCTGTTGACATATCAGACATATTCCCGTTCTGTAGATGTTAAGGCCTTGATTTTTACAAGAGGGATTTTACATAACATTGGCTACATTTTAGGATTATTTATGTGAAATGACTCTGTATAATAATATTTTTGTAATTATCTCTGGTCTTGCACAGAGCTGAATAAAAGCAACAAATCCTGTTTTCGGATCCTTTTATATAGAGCATAAAAACATTTATTCATTTTTAAACTATCCGCATCCTAGACTATAGGATACTTTTTATAATATAAGACACACAAAAGCTCTTTTTTTGTGTATGAGTGATTCATTATACCCAAGACAAACTTCATAAACACTTTGTATTGTGCATTCATATGCATATTAGTGTGTTTTGCTCAAATGACCATTTGTTGCATATACTGTAGGCTTATACCGTTTCATCTCCATGTGCGTATGGTGACCCCCATCCCTCCACCTACACATTCACTGCCCACCCAACACTCAGACCCGATCCAGATGCAGCCACAGTGCCCACCAACAGAAGAAAGAAGTCTAAACACGCTGCATGTTGATTTTAAAACAGACACACATCATGTGCCAGGTGCCCCACAGCATAATAAGCTCCAACCTACAGGTATAGACATTATAGAAAGTACATTATTATACAGGGGGAAAAAAAGAAGAAAGTCTGCTGTGCGTGTGCTCAAGCATTGTTGCATTATACACACAGTGTGTGTTATATGCACAAATAAAAGCAAAGAAAAACACATGAGGCAGACATGTGAGGCATGTGAGGTCAGTAAGTGCTGCTTAAACACCAACTATATGAAGTCCATAGTGACAGTGTGAGTTTTATACTAACACTGAATAAGATGACTAAATTAGAAAAGTAGATACAAACCATCAAAGGTTAGCAGCAAATTATTATTCATCATATACTCAGTGTTTTAATTTGAATTTGTTAATAGTGTCCTGCTGGATATACAGACCAGTTTTTGCAAACATCATTCAATAAGACATTTGTTACATATTCATGAATTTACTGCATTGTACAAATAATGAATGCATTTATGCCTAATGATATTTATTTGCAGTGTATCATAGATGCAATCCTAAAGAATTACAAAGCAGATTTTTGTATTTTACACTTTAATTTTCAGTTGTTGGACATGTTGCAGGAAGATTATGGCTATTTTAACAATGTAGAGAATGGGGAATCCATGAATACTTAATAAGTGTCTGGTAAAAATGATGTAATGGTGATGTAAGCCACTGAAAGCCATTAGACAGAACAGTTAAACCTGATTTTTTTTTTTTCTATTTTTCTCCATTTCACCTTTTTGGTGATATAAAAATGAGTTTTCATTGCACACTAGTTGAAGGTGCACATGTCTGTGTTTGTGTCAGACATAATTACGCACTGCAGTTTAAAAGTAAATAGCAACAGTGCAGAGGTTTGCTCAGGCTCGAAGATGGACCAGGATAAAGTCCTTTGGTATTCACTTTGAATGTCTGTTCAACACTAAAGTCGGCCTTTCAACCGTTATGAATAAAAAACACCGTAGATCTCTTGCACAGTAGCCCTGAGCTCCACCATACGTTTGCATACAAGGATCTGAGCCTCAGTGAAGCTGACAATATCACTTCATGACTCACTGTACGCACAGTGGCAATCCTTTGATCCCCATCACTTTGAGTGTTGGATGTGAGACACACACACATGTACAATGGAGGCATTTGGCCCCCACCACGGGGGACAGTGATGCACTCAATAGAGCCAATTAGAGCAGGAAGCATTTAGTGATTCATGCAACATTTGACACATCCCAGTGGATCTCCCCTCCCATTCTCTCTCTCTCTCTCTTTCTTCCCCCATTTTCTCTCTCTGTGCTCCCTTTCTTTCAATCACTCACTCAGTGAATGTGTACGTCTCTCACTGGCAGATGAGAATGAGACTCCTACATCCTGTTCAACTCCATTAAGCAGCTAGTGTGCCTCAGTTCACCACAAATCATAATCTGCTCATGGTGAGAGGGACTGTTCAACATGGACGGGACTTGACGCCAGAGTCACATTGAGTTTAAGATAGGCGATGCATGTGTGTCCGAGACAGAGAGAGAGACAGACAGAGAGACAGAGAGAGAGAGAGAGACAGAGACAGAGACAGAGAGAGAGAGAGTCAAAAGGAATTATTTTAACACCTCACATGTATCACAGCTGCAGCCCTACTGTACTGGGCAACCAGTGGAATCTACAGTCATGTCAGCTGATTTATGAAACATGACTCTCTCTACCAGTTTCTCACTGCAGATGTGACATTTTTTCGCACATGGATGATTGCTTTTTCAATCTTTCCCACACCCGACTCTAAAATTGAGTATGCCGAGGCTTCTTCCTCACCTCAGCAGGAAACCGGGGGTCAGATCAAGAGTGCAGAGCAAGGTGGGCTTGGTGTGACTTACTGACTCTGTATTTTTATTTCACCTTAGCCAACCCCACCCCACCCCCGTGCAAATATCGCAGTGAGACTCTGCAGGACTTGTCAACCACAACTGTAGCACATGTTACATTGATAAATCCCACCCAAATTCAAATATGGCAGGCCAGCATGTCACTGCAGCAAAAACTATTCCCTTATGTCTCCCAAGTCAACAAGATGGATCTGTGGCTTTGCTGCTTGCTTTTCGTTTGTTTGGAAAGAATTGGCTCCTCTCATTACCTGTTTTTTTTCTTTTTTCTCTCTCTCTTTTCTCCCTCTTCCTCTCTGAAGCTATTATGTGTGAGTCTTCTGTCTTGTGTTTTTCACTGCTCTCTGGGAGCATCTCACACAGCCAGTTCATATTTAGTCTTCTGAATGAAACATTCATAACATAGGTATGTGGTCTTAAAAACAATGAGTGCTGCTGCCTCTGAAAGGTTTGCATCAATCACGAGCCTGGAGAAGCCAAGCATGAGATAAAAACAAGCGTCCTTGTCAAAGCAATTTAGGTTCACCTCTGGGACGTCATGGGGGTCATGGGCACATGGTCCCATAGGGGGATCCACAGGAACCAACATCATGATTTGCATTTTCATGAACCACCCATGTCTCAGTGGGATTATCATTTTAGCCTTTCAGCTGATTCATCTCCTAAATACACAGAACAGTTCAGAACCACAGCCTCATCTTAGCTCTGGCTGGTTTATTTTCAGACTTCATCCTCCCCGGTTGTGTAACTATACCTCTCAGCTCCTGCTATTTTTCTAAACACATTAGTGCTGAATTATGGGTTTGCATCATGTAATTATTGAAGAAATGCCCACAGAAAAGGCTCTCCCAAGAGACTCAACTGTTGTTATTGTTATTATTATCATCATTAGTGCTATCAGCTTGTCTGCAGAATAAATATTCTGACTCTCAGTTGTAGGACAATTGCTGATTAATCCAGTACAAACAAGGCCTTGCAATTTCTGCTTCAACAACAAGCACAACGAATTCCTTTGCTCAATAACCCCACTCCCCCCGCATGTCATTTCACGCCGACCCTTCTCCCGCTCTCACTCGTCCTCTCCAGTGTTGTTGAATCTCTAATTAGACCACTGACAGATGTAAAAGGGAGCGCAGAGGGATGTTCTGACCACCTACCTATAAACCTCTGTGGGAAACTGACAAGAACAACCCACCCCAACCCCCACCCACCCACCCACCCATTTTCCATCATTCAACTCCAACTATTAGCTTTGATTATATTAAATAGTGTGTTCCCATTTGTCATGCAGTACGAACTCTGCCAGACCCCCTACCTCTGTAAATTTTACACCCCTCTGGGTTTCCTCGCATGGGTGGAAACAAGCTACACAGAGGAAAAATAATTTTGATGTGTACATAAAAATCAAAGTGGATACGGCAGATACTCATCCTCTCAGTAAAGATTAACTCATGGTTAAGTCATGGTTTCATGCATGTCCTGGCTCTCTTCTACTCGTTCCCTCTTCCTTGAGCTCTTCATGCAGTAAAAATATACTGAATTAGAACTGGTACCTGGCTTCAATCTGAAATAAGAGTAAGGATGGGTACACATTCATTATTAACTACTTGTTTACTGGAAAGTACTTAACAAGAGTTGATAATGTTTCCATGTAAATTAAATAAAATAACTCTAAAAGTGTTTTCTTAACCCTGAATATGTTCCCCATTCTAAAGCAAGGTCTGGCTCTTGAGCAATTTGTAGTTTTGATGTCGTGTGACAACAAAGAAGACCATATTTTGTCAGTGATGTAAGGAGAGAATGACTAAAATGTTTGAAAAGTGCTTCTTGGATTCAATTAATATAATTAATATATTATATTATTGAGGATAAAGTGGGTTCAAACTAATATAATTCAGTTAACTATATTTCTATAGTATAGATGGGTTTCTTCTACTGGAATTCAGAAGTACTCAAAAAAATAGGGAATCCCTGATTAAAATGGCACCTTTAAAGATATTTTGATAGTTTAAAGGTATTTTGATAGTTTTAAAGAAAGTGCCTTGGGGTTCTTTTTTGTTTTTTTGAAGAATGACTATTCTTCTATGATTAAATGAGACAAGACAGGATTGTAAAGCATATACTAGACTGATGCAATTATGGAATATTGGTCATGGAGGATATGTTACGGGTCCCAGTATGGTACCACAGTAACAAAGTACAAATCTGTAAGATACAGATAAAGTCAGCAGCAATGAAGACATGGAGCATTCAGTTCTTCATCCAGATTGCATCTCTATTCAAAATTGCAATAAAACACACAATACAAAACTTGGTTTTCAATGTCAGTCTGTTTCAGTCCTTAATAACTGTAAAGTTAAGTGCAGTAAATGTCCATGAATCCTGTTAGTCCATCTTATCTTACAGAATGAATTCACGTTTATAACTATTTCACATGAATAACTGTTTCACACTTCTAATACATTGTGCATAGCATTTTATATACATGAATCAGGGCTACTATAACGATATAGTGCAAATTACAGCAATATCCAACTGTATTTAAAGCAGCAACATCTCATCTGCGATGATTCTGGACATACACACTTAAAATAAATCCTTCTCTGACTGCTAAATACAAAACACTGTATATAAAACCATCCAGCTGCATTTGAATCTTACAGAAAAACACTTTTACTTATTTGACTTTGTTACACATTAACGTTCTTGAAAAAAAACTAGCTTAATTCCTCTTTACATCCCTACAACACACTTAACCAGTTATCTGTCCACTGTAAAATGTATTAACCTGTATGAAAGTCAAAGTATCATTAACATTAGCGACATGCTGGCGAGACCTGACAGAGGGAAAAATAACCCACACACCTGCGATGCAGCGTGTTCCCGCCAACTAAAAGAGCGGCGCTACTTTGAAGTTCGTAAAGTTCACAGAAAATACTTAAATCCGTACAAAAACATCTTCATAACATTTGTCCACAATACAGTAAGGGTTTAAGAGGTCGCGACTGGTTATTTTTACCAACTACTAACCTGTAAGATACAGATAAAGTCAGCAGCAATGAAGACACAGACCATTCAGTTCTTCATCCAGAATGCATCTGGTGCCTGGGCGGAAGTTCCCACCTGAAACGACCTGGAGTGCAACTGCTCCCATAACAAAGGTTCCACCTGGCTGCTGCTTACGTTTATGTTTGTTTTTTTTTCACAATATACATGAAGTAACAAAATGACATGACCGTCAGTTAATTTTCCAGTAAAACCCTATAAAACCCTGTAAAACATAGGAAATTATTTTCCAGCTGCCTAAATTAAACAAAATACAAAAATTGATCACATGATTTTTGGCATGTCACAGATAAGACATTAATAAATCCTTTATCATGAAAATGAAATGTGCTTTCCGATATGTGTGCTTAGAAGCAAGTAGTTAATGATTCATATGTACTTATCTGGTTAAGTCTATCATTGAGGTGTTGTAAAACACAACAGTCAATTACCAGTGGCGCTTTTATACTTCTTTACTATAATTTCTTTCTTAAACAAGACAGTAATCAGGGTTCGGAAAAAGAAATTCATTTATTTAAATCAAATGCAGTTACTAATGCATTTTTACATTTTCAGTGCTTTACCTGCAGCATATTATGATTTTAAGTGTTTTAAATACTGTTAAGACTCCTGGTCCTGTTACAGCAATGCATTGCTCTGCTTCATGCTCAGTTGTGTATTGACTTAAATCGTTACTTTATTTACCGTCCTCTGAACTAGACAGCAAAGATAAAGTGCTGACAAAGGAAAGACCGAAGTGTGAGGATGTGAAACACCTCATGAGAACCTTATTCTGTATCAGGGGAATTCATAAAGATCCAGTTTGGCAGATGCAGCGTTATTTAGCTGTTCTGTAAGGAGCCAAACTTCATGTTATTCTTCTTCAATTAAGACTTAAACTTTACATAACAACTGCATCTGCTTCTTCTACCGTTTATCACCACATGTAAAATGGTAGAATGATAAGACGTGTTTTATGGACTTAGAGACAGTACTGCAGCAGTATGAATACAGACAAATGAACAGGTTTGGACCTGGAAGACAGAAGTGATGTCTCAACTTAATCGGATTATAAAGTGTTACTGGATGATGTAAAACACTATTGGCTGTTAGTAAAATTAACTTATATTGGTATTTTCATTCTATTGCAATAAGTCCATCTTCATTTTCAAAGAGCTGTGTTATCGGCTGCTGTAATTAATCCTGACTGTGCAGTGGTCCATTACAGTGCAATGAGTAGGTAGCTTCTAAAGTAATAGCCTCTGCAAAATTCTGACCTGGTGTTTCACTGGACAGCAGGGTAAAGGGATGCATTTGGTCTGTGACTGGCCTTAAATTGCCATTAACACCTAGGACTGATGACACAGAGGTTATGTCCCCTGTATTCTCTCTGGGAATTCTCTCTTTTTCTTCAGTTACAGTATGAGTGTTTTAATATATGACAGTTCAACCTGACTTTTGAGGCCAATAGGTTTATTCAAGGTTTATGGAACAAACATTAATTCAAATTACCATGCATGTTTTCATATTTCTGAAATAAATACACCCACCCGGTGTTGGCTTTTTTAGCATCGTGAATACACAAAATCTTAGTCAGCATCATTGACTAAAATTCTGTCTCTGTGCAGGTTGCATTCATGATGCAGGCAGATGCCACCTTAGAATTAGTGTAGGTGTGCAAGTGTGGGTGTTGAAAGAGGATAAAGGAAGAGGCAGAATGGGTAGTGACAAAAGTGAGTCAGCCAATAGAATCGGGGCTGGTTGCTTCCTTCCTCCTTCCTCCTCCTGCTCTTTCTGGAACTCTTTTGGGACTTAGGTATTGTGTATTTCTTCCCCTGTTTGGCAGGTAGTTTTGCCTGATAAATGAGCAGGGAAGAAACATACAAAGGATAGGAAATTGCATTCAACACTAAAAAAAAAAAAAAACTTTCCTTACCTTTCTCTTCTTTCACACCTTTTTCCCCCTTTTTTTTTATTACTATCCTCAACTCTAAAGATAAGTCGGATATGTGACAGTGTTTAGTGTTTGGGGGGGGGGGGGCATCTTTATGTCTGACAGAATGGAAATATGGAGAACTGGCACTCATACACTGTACCTGCTCACAACAGAAGAAAGCCCTGTTTCTACCAATGCCAGAAACAGGCTCATTTCCTCACTGAGATGAAGAAAAGGGGAATGTCTTTCAACCTGCATCCGCTTGTCCATGCAGGGAACAAGGGAAGCTTTCAGTTGAAGTGGAGTATTCAAGAAAAAGGGAGAAAAACAGACATAGGGAAAGGGAGAAAGGGAGAGAGGCAGCAAACTGGCACAGGAGCCATTTCATCACTCACTGTGTTGTGAGACTGTCCCACTGCATGGGCTCAGCGACGCCAACTGCTTGGAGGAAAGCGTCCTGCTGAGTGCCGTCTATTGGCTGCCACTCTGAGGAGATTTGAAGCAATATCAAAATAGACAATTTTGCATAATGCTAACCTAATTTCCATTGGAAAAAATATATTTTAAACTTCTTGGCTTTATAGTGAAGTCAAACATTCATGAAAAAAGTCTTTCCTGGTAATGTTGCTGATAATGTGGTTCACATTTGAACTAAGCTGAGGTTAAAAGTATATTCTAAAACCTACTACTTATGATGTTTCAATTCCAGTCACTTGCTTTGATTTCACTACAGTCATGTGTGTCTACAACGAAATGGCAGTTTTCCCACTGCAGGTAAGCTATCATAGAGATGATGATGCTTGGGGTAATTACTTAAACAATAGTCATCCAACTGTGTCGTGACCCTTTTTCCTTTATGGTGTGTCAGCATTTCTTGCTTGAAATACAGTTCCTTTGTTCTGTAGTATGAAATGCTATTTCTTCTCTTTTTCCTTCCCACTGTCTTCAAGTGCTTACTCATGGGGAATTTTACTATGTGAAGTGCCTTGAGATAATTTTTTTTGTTATGAAGTTGTGCTACATAAATAAAAGTGAATGGAAGAAAAACATAACTTTACCCTGCGTTCCGATACCCATACTCCCATACTGCACAGTTTGTCAGAAATTTGGCACCAACTCCAGCTCTTAACAAAACACAAATTGGTGTTGTAATTAACACATGTTGTAAGTGTTACCATCCTTTTTCAACATGATAATTGTCATTTTCTTTAGTTAATTAGTATAACTCCAAAAATATGTTGTCCTACACACAATGCTCTGTGCAACAGGATATATGTTGCATCGACTGAACAGCAGCTGTTAAAAACTGCATTATTAACTCCTTATGAGTAAGAGGTGTTGAAGTATACACAACAATATGTGCTTTTTAATGGCAACACCGGCACACACTAAAAGAAGAAAAGTAGATGATTTGAAACTGTTATTATTATATTACTGAGATGTATTTATTTGGAAGCAGAATTTTTTGTGTGTGCATGTGTGTGCGTGTGTGTGTGTACTAATTACAACAGTAAAAGACAGATTTCTTTGCAGCCTGAGTTTATCCCAGCAGCATGACCCCTAAGTCCCCTAAGCCAGAAATAAAAAGGGTCACCTAACACAAGACCTTCATTATGCTACATTCCAATGCAAATCAACCGCACTGACAAAATCCACTGTTTAAAAAAACCTGAAAACCATTTCTGAAAAGGTTAGAAGGGGCTCTGTCCGCCTGTCTCTGACTCGTCCTTTTTCAAGGTGAGATCCCCTGCGCCATCATAATTGAAAATTAAGTATTTGCTGCAGTATAATTAAATAGTGACCTTTGAACTCCAATGGAACCTCAGACGCATATTAAGACATTAGAAGGCTCGTATCTATTCACACACACATGCTCACATACACAGGCGTACGACGACAAGGTAACAAACGGTGACAGCTTCTTAATTATCACCCTGCCTAAGTCGTTAAAGCACAGCCTCCTACATCACCTTTCGATTTCTACAGCCCATAAGTTCAGGGAATATCTCATTTATTTTTAATTAATTATCAGATAGCACCATAAAGGTGGTGGTAATGAGGGGGGAGAGGGTTAGACAGCTCTTGAGGGGCAAATTCACAGGGATTCATCTGTGAATTTGGAGTTTTGGGTGAAAAGGAATGTTGCATTATAATTTATGAAACAGAGGTCTATTTTAAACACAGTATTTTTGGTAACGTGGAGAACAGTAAATAAGGCTTGATATTTTGAAGCTTCCATCCATCTTGCGATGCATGCAACGCATTCCCACACAACAGCTCAACTGAAACAAATGAGTCAGGGTTGAGGAGCATCTTTTAAAAGTGCTCACCTGGCAATATTATTTTCATTTACTGACCACTTGCTACCTAATGTCTCACTTCCAATTATCTCATTCTGTAAAAAACTGTGAAACACTTCCATTATTACTTTCACTATTATAGATTCCTAATGAGTCATAAATTAAAGTAGAAGATATTTTGATACGGAGAACAGAGTGAAAAATGCCGCAAGCCTTTTCCCATTTCAACAAATGGAATCATCAATGGAGTTTGCTTAATATAAATCTTTCAAAAACGTTAATATAAATATGATTAATGATTATGGATGCAGGCATTTTTTATTCATACAGAATTATCCATTAGTTTGATATGGCTCACTTTCATTCACTGTAATTTATTTAATTTAATTTTATTCTGTTCCTCTTTCAACTCTCAGTTGTCTGGGTTTTTTTTTTTCAAAGCCTCTATCATATTAAAAAAAAAGTAGTGAAACATAAAAGGATCAAATGAGAGCATGATAACACTTACACTGTGAAAATAATACTTAGTGTTATCTGCCACTTGCTTTGCTATTAATATAGTGTTACAAGGCTTGTGAGGTCGAAAGGCAGATGGACTTCAGTCGAGTAATAGCATCATTTAACTGGGATAAGCACAAAACCATAAGAATACAATCCTTTACACAAAGTGGGAGGGAATTGTTATGCATGATGCCTTAAGCTCAGCAGTGGCTTAAATTGATTAGCACGCAGTGTCTCCTATTTAACCAGAGAGGAGTTTTGCATAAAAAAAATCTCAACAGCTCTTAATCTTGGTCCTGAAAGAGGGCAGAGCAAAGGCAATCAATAGCATTACAATATAGTCCTTACTCCCACTTATCTTTGTCTCATTCTGGAGTATAAGGAGTAGGGTGAACACAGGTCTTGAAGAGGCTCAGTGCATAATTCAAGCAAAATGTCAGCTATTCACTGATGTCATAGAAGACGGAGTAACCTTAGTGCAGCTCAGGAGCAGCCGCACAAGTGAATATCCGGGCTGGCGGCTTCAACCGGAGATTGAGTGAAATCTTTTGATATTGACTAGGTTTTGGACTTAGGTGTTTTTCCTGTAGCTCAACCTTATTCACTGACTGCACAGGAAATATTTCAATGACATATTACACTTCATTTTGTATCTCTCGCCTCTGTCCACTGCTGTATATAGCCGCCTTGCGCACTAGGGATAAATCACTTCCCAGCTAGCTTATTACATGAAATGAAGGAATTCATCATGGTGACAGTGGGCCGTTGCGAGGCGTTCACTGTGATTTATCTGGGAGAAATTGATTGATTCATTAACAGCGCTTTGCTGTGGGGGCAGCGCCGTGCACCTTTCCGAGTACATGCCACTGTAAATGTTGAAAGAACACATCTCTAGAATGTACATCTTAGCTGGGCATCCCCCGTAGCGGTGTATAGCGACTCCACTGTCTCCAGCTCAGCTCATTACCTGGCCAGTGTAGTTAGTGGCCCGCAGCTGGGAACCGGTACTCTCACAGTCCGTCCCTAATTAGTTCATCCATATGCCTTCTCACATCATGGAGAATTACTTATAGCAGTATGACAGGGCTTTGTTCTGTTCTAACAGAGCCTTTGCTCAGAGCTGTTGCAATGTAAAGTGCATAGGACTGAAATACTTTTTTGTTACATGGATGATGAACCACTTAGACTGGATGTCTAAGCTGACAGTTATGGATGTCCTTTACATTACACCACAGCAGATGCACTGATCAATAGTTCAGAAATCTGCACCTTGTGATGTTAAAAAAAAAAAAAAAAAAAACCTCCACTGTTCAATTTTCTGTGTCCTTGGATGGGTGTGACACTATGTGTAAAACCTTGTGTCATATTCAGGGCTTCAGCATTCCTAATGTGCTACACATGACTTCTGCAGTAAACACAGACTGATAAATTTGACAGGTGATTCTATGATAGTTAACTTAAGGGTTTCTTAAGGTCTATCTTTTTGGCTGTGCTCCAAGTGAAGGTAGAGTAAGTTGAAGGAGTAAAACAGAAGAAAAACAATCTTCCCTCTCTAACTCCTTCTGTTTAATTGCAATATTGGAAAAATCTAATATTTTTTTAGAATCCAGACATGATCTAATTTACCAACTTTGATTAAAGAGTTTTTATCCTTCATGGATTGTGCATCAATAGTTTAGAGATTGAAAATCAGTGATTCTAACAGAGCTGACTTAAATTCAGTTTTGGAAGAAAACAAGAAGCAAATATATATGGTTGGAAAGTTTTGTTAAACTTAATCCTCGAAAAAAGTTTTAGTAAAAGTTATGACAAAGTCATTGATGGACCTAGTCTTGATGAAGAAAGGAGAAAAAATAAATTTGCCTTTACACAAGGAGACACAACAGTATGGTGAGTTTGTTGGCTGGAAACCTGTTCCATCTGTCTTTTCATCAGACTCCCAGCTTCTTTGTCTCTTTTCATCTTTTTCATCTAGTCTCTCACAGGGCTTTATCCAAAATTATTTATATCGTCAGTTGTTTAATTGCTTTTATTTGTGGGTGTTAATTAATTGGCTGTGATCTGGAAATAATGCCATTATTGATCAAAAATCAGACAGTAAATCAGGAACTTAAAGAAATGCATTTTAGATAGAAGTAATGAACAGGATAACAAATGAAAGAGGAGTAACACGACAAAAGGAGCTGAATGCCAACAAACAGCAGTGAAGAAGAGATTAGTAAGTCTCCTAATGAAACATCTCACACAGATTTGCAGCTGCGCTTATAGAGTCAGCGTTGTACATGTAGAGTGACAGCCTCTTGATGACTCAGGTTAGAGATTCGACCCAGGAATAGGTCATACCACAGTCTGCCTTCTTCCCTCCATTATCAGAGCCCTCCAGCTGATGCCAATAGAGGAGTTAGAGGGGCCAGAGACGGGGTGTGCCAAGTTCCACTCATGATGACAACAAAATGCTGCAGTATTGTCAGAAGGCCACATGCCAAATCTAAAGGTTATTAATTAAATTCCAAAAGAGGCAGGCGGGTCTGAAGACATTTCTATGTTGAAAAGAGTCTGCATCTGCTTCAGACACAACAACTCTGAGAAACAAAGATAGGAGACCTTTTAACCACATTTAAACAAGCTCCCATTGTATGTGACTGAATGAGTGTGTCTGCTTTAAAACATACAGCACTTTACCATTGCAAAATGCCACCACTTGCGAGAATGGACAAATAATGGAGCTCTTCCAAAAGAGTCCATGGAGATAAACACTGGAGGAGTACAGTAACTATCGGGGATTTACTCTCTTCTCGTTGTGATCAACCATCTGTTGCTGAGCCTTGAGAGCTGCACTCTAATTTGATTTGTGTGCTAGAAACAGCTGGCAAATATTGTTATTGCATTTTCCTCTGTTTAGAGTGCATATGTGTTGACAGATCAGTGCAATAATGTAAAATTAATGTACAAATTATACCATGATGAAATTAATCAAAAACATACAGTGTCAAACAAAAGACAATCAGTGCAATTTCATTAGTTCTCGTTTAGGAGCACTCACATATGTACACCATGCTGAATGTAACACAAAAGAATTATGTTTTAATTTGCCATCTTTGTGAATTTTTTTCTAGCTCACAGTGTTGTTTGATTTTTGAAACAGCTGCCTGCTGTTGAGCCACTGAGCCTCCGTGACCTCTGGTCAGTAACCAAAGGTAATGAGAACCCATCCACAGTTTGGCCTGCCCCCCATTTGGACACGTCACAGTTAGTCAGGTCAGATGTCACAGCATCCTTTTACATTCTGCTGCTGGAAATCTGATTTTAATGAGAGAAAGACCTGAGACATGAAGAGAGGAGATGGGAAGTAAGAAAAATGAAATGGAGACATTCTAAGATGAGTATTAGAGTGAAAGATAGTAGTCCACTGTGTGTGTGTGTGTGTGTGTGTGTGTGTGTGTGCGTGTTCCCGTGTGTGTGTGAGTGTGTGTGTGTGTGTGTGTGTGTGTGTGTGTGTGTGTGTGCGTGTGTGTGTGTGTGTGTAGGTGTGTGTGTGTGAAGAGTTGATGAGTCTCTAACAAGCAGCTTCATCAGAGTGAGGAATGAGCTGCCAAGCAGGATCTTTCTTTTGACCTACCTTGGAGAGCAATAGATGGATGGACAGATGGGCGGATGGATATATGGATAGAGAGAGACAGGACAGACAGAAAAAGAGGGAGCATCTACTGAAGTGGTGTGCAGAGGCTCCTTTCTTCATCGCCTGTCATGCCTGCTCGTCTATCTGCCAGGAGACAATCACTTATCTCCTCGCTCTGATCCCACAGTCACGACTTGGAGCACCACCAGTACACAGGCAATGACCAGGGAAATGATGCAGCGGATATGATGGATAAAGAGGATACACACGGTGACTGCTGCTTTTGGCGCTGTACCAACCATATCTCTTCACAAGTTGATGTGCGGTAGGGAGGAGAGCTGTTTTTGCAAGTACAATCTGTGGATCAAAAGTAGATCCCCACATGAAAAAGCAGTCAAGGCAGACCTTTATGTACCTTAAAATTCTGTTTAACCTTATTTTTCTCCTGGATAGAATATTCACTAAATGTCAACACAATTCAGGTTTTCCAATATATTTATTTTTCTATGATGGGAGATTTTCTCTGGTTGCTTTCGTGCTCACTCTCTCGCCCTCTTCTCCTTTTTTCCTCTTCACACAACTCAGCGGATGCATTGCTCCAGCATTAGTATGCACACTGAGTGCAGTCACACTTTGATGTGCAGCCACATGATTTCACAGTCCACCCTGGTGGCACAGATCAAATTTATAGGTATGTAGAAGCAAGACTGATGAGGAGATCAGGTTTTCATTTCATCCCCACATAAGGGTTTCACAGTTACAATACAATATATTGCCAAGGGTTTGTGCAATTGTACATGAATATTGGGCCATAGTGTTGATAAAGGACTCTACAAACTCATTCATTTTGTCACCATAACTTTGCATAAACAAGTTATGCAGTGATGGAAACACGCAAATAAGTTGTTTTAAAACAATTCACTCACTGCCTTTATTTCTTTATAATTAAGTACTCTTGAAAGTGAGGCTGACCTTGGGAATCAGCATGAGCACAAGTTCAAAACAAAGTCATGATTCTAATCTTTATAATTAATGGGTACAAGACTCTTGTCATTCATTACGGGTGATATTTAATCTCGTAGATGGGGGATAGTTTCTGTGACTGAATCATGACATATTTCAATTCGTGATTGATTCCTCTCTGCAGAGGGCTGCAATGAAAGATGAAGTAATCACTCTCAGTCAAAGAGAGGAGAGTGAAAGTTTCAGCATTCAGAGAGACACCTTCCCAATAATAAAACATTTGATAAGAAGCCACAGGGAGCTGAAAAATGTTTGATTGCAATATTATCTCCACACTGTGAGAAAACATGTGAACCATAAAAACTCTTAACAAACACTTCCAGAATACAAAAGTATTGATTCAAAGATATGTCAAAAGTAGGGGAAGTTTTTGTTGTCTTCTCCTCTGTAGGGATGTGAGATGATGTCTTACTAATGATGAACTTGTCAATCATTTTTGTAATGAATCTTCTGAGTCATTGCTTTGGTTCATGTAAAAACCAGGCTCAATCTTCTATGTCGCTGCCTCAACAATAGAAACAGATGAAACTGAGACTCTTCTCCCACTTGTGTTGCCTCATCAAGATGTTATCTACAGCTTAAAAGCTTATCAAGCCGACAGTAATGATATTGAGTGACTGAATTGTGTGTTTTGATGGATATCGCTGTGAGTAATCTGATGCCAAATTGTGTTCCAGTTCTCATATTGTTCTGATTTTAGAGTCTGCAAATAACTATGCTCCCCATCTTCTCTCGCTCTTACCCTCACCAACCCGCCCGCCACCCATCTCTGATATAGTAATTTGTCATAGCTATAATTCTTACCCGAAGGTAAAGAAATAGGTTGAAAACCCATTTTAGAGCTCTGTGACACAAAAGATTGTCATTGCCTGATGTCTATTTGGTCGAAAGTTAATCTGGTGTACACTGTGTACTATGGTGACTTTTCAATGGTCTACATTCTCTGCCATGATAGGACTTGGTTTCAGAGTTATCGGCAGTACTTTGAGAAGGATAATTAGCTGTATTGTAAAGAAGTGCCAATAATGATAATGATAATGCTGTGGCAAAAATATGTGTTAAATAATAAATTCATGTCATTTCCCATTATGTAGTGTTTTATAACCTATTATTATACACTATGTAACACATCCAGGGCTCTCAAACATGCATAGTTCAGATTCAATTAGACTAATGACAAGTTTTGCATATGTTGTGTTTGAGTCACTGATACAACAGGACCATGAAGACACACAGTCACTAAGGTGGAGGATATCACAGTTCAGACTGACTGATTCACCTCACTGCATTGCAGGACTGAACGTTACCGAATATCCTTTCTCCCCCACTCTCAGACTGCACAACATCCCAGTCGATGACAGATAGACTGGAGATTAAACGGAAGATTGACCATTGTGATAATAATTCACTGATTGCGTGTTTTGATTTCAATTTACTGTCTTTCTTCCGTTCATGAGTTGAGGCACAAACTAATTTCCCCCTAGAGATCAATAACAATCCCAATCTGAATCTAGCAAAAAAAAAAAAATCACTGTAAGTCATGATATATCAGGACTCTTGATGACAGCTTTTTTGTTGTCTTTATAGACTGCAACCCACTGCTGTCCTTGTCACCGCCAAGACCAAGGTCAGCCACATCTGACATTGTTGCACTGCTTTGTCGAACAGGTGCTAAGTGTTTAGCACATTGATTTTCCTCCCTTTTGCTCTCAATTAGATTGATCGTCATGTAGATGTCGGTCTTTAGGGATTTGATCAATGGCCTGCCATACAGTTATCTGCTCACAAATGCGAAATATAAAAGCCAATATCTGTTTTAATGTGATGCTTAGAGGAAAACACTTTGTCAGGCACTGATACTGAACCTAAATGGAGGAATCAGAGGATTGGATCGTGAGCAACATGTGTAAGCTTTTTGTGAATAGAAGCCTCAAATTTGACGCATTCAGTTTGTTAGACAGAAGTAATGTGCTTGAAAATGGTCTTCTTTGGCCCAAATCCATATAGTCAGTAACACAAAAGGGGCATTATTCACAGCTTTCTAGCCACATCTCCTCTTGCAGTTGCTTTATGTGTTTTGGTCAAGCATGTCTACTTGTGTATTTTAAATGCTGTTTGTGTCTACAAGCATTTACAATAAAACAAATGGCTGAATAAATAAGTAATGTACATCAGCATTAACAAACAGACGGTGAGCAGTTACCAGCTGCATTACTGCTTAATGGCAGTGGTAAAACATGCCAACATGCCAGTGAGAGGGATATGAGCTTATTAACATTTGTTCCATGTAGGGCTCAGTTATGCAAAATCATGCGAATTCCTGATTCCACAGCTTTACTGAAAGTGGGCAGATTATTTGCAAAGCAAAGTGCCCTTTCTCCACATACACTACTCAGGGAATTTTTGCATGCATCCATAATTTGATGCTAAGTGCCTGCTGATGCATTATGTATATTAGATAATGCATTGTGTGTAATCCAGGCGGACCTTGTCTGAACCTAGAGTGACATGTAGTCCCAGGACCAGCACGCAGAAGCCCACAATGCGTGATTGCTGTGTCTTAACAGAAAAGCCTATAGAGCATTTTGTAACTTTACTTTTGGCGCTGCTTAAAAACTTTTTCTACTTTGGAGAGGTGAACCGAAACCCATGGTCTGTATTCAGGCCATTTTCCAAGGCTCACAGCATCCAATTGTTTTCTTCCAAGGAACGTCACTTTTTGAAGGCTGCCCTATGGTGCCGTTCAAAAAGGCCGCTTTGTGATTTTGAATGGACAATTTAGTTGCTCATTTCGCCATCCGACTCTCATTTAGAGCGAGCAGTGACCTGTGTCATATGGACATTGGATAGAGGTCAGGACCGCCAACTGTACTGAAGGGTGCAGTAAAACACAGAGTGCTGCAGCTACACCTGCACACTTTGATTTGATGGTTGTGTTGGTTTGTAATGGCACAAGAGTGTGCGCACACAGACACACACCAGAAGTGAGGAATAAAGTGAGAAATAAGAAGTGATAAATATAAGTTTGCTGACTTTATCTAATACATCTCTTTATGTGAGTACGACAGCTTACAGTAAATTTTGTATTTTACTGTTTCTGGCACTGCTCTACACTATTTCTGGATTCACCCTGCTGTCACGGAAATAAGATAAGCAGGATGTAGGTGAAAGCACACAATGCTTTACCGCAGCTTTATTTTGATACCACATTTAAATGCAATGTGGTCCTTTTCTGCACAAAATAACTTACAACACGGCATCAACAAAGTTATACTTGCACCTGAAAGATCAGAAAAGTAGGTTAGATCCTGCATATGTTTACCATAATCATCCTCCTTTGTCCATTCGTCTGTAACGTAACTTCTGAGAACTTTTAATGTGTTTTCTCCAAAGCACTATTTTCTTATTTTTTCCATCTTTGCCAGCTATTACTTTTCATTGCTTTTCTGAACAACCATGTAGGTAATAAAAGCTAGAATTGACATTTAAGCTGTAATGGCTGTCAACAGTGCCTTTCCCTTCAGTGTGCTTGGGCTTGGCAGAGGGTCTTCTCGTGGCGGCCTGAGTCCATGACACGGAGAGTTATATATGCCAGGGCATTAGAGAGACCTTCTTAATCCGGTTTGTCATGCTGCTCCCTCTGGACTGGGGTAATTTCATGGTGCTGAACTGGTATTGATAGAGCCTTGGTAAATGAGGCACGCAGCAATCGTTAACTTTAATAACCATAAAGATGTGAGCATTGGAGTCATACAGGCCCACGAGAGGAAACCCATACAGGTGATTAAGAATCGACCAGGGCCGTGGCCAGCAGCATCTCTTATTCGTACTAATGGAATTACGTGTTAAAGATGTCAAGACTATTACCACCAGTGGTGCAATTGCTGTATAATACTCCTTTAACCCATTTTTACAGATGAAGAATATCTGCTAAGAGCCAAGTTCATACTAAGATTTTTCTTTAATGTTTTTTTTCCTTCTATCTTTCCCCTCCTTTTTCAAACCAGCCCACACTTGTGTGGTGTTCAGTATTCTGTCAGAGTAAAACTAGATCTAGAAGTAAGCCATACCAGCAGAGGGGGAAAAACAACATTGATTCATGTGACTTCACTATAGCTGGGTCAGTGGTTCCTGTCAGTCAGCTTGAGCTCTGGACTGTCTTTTTCCCCACTGCCCCCCCACCCCCTCCCTCCCCACTCTGCCCACCCTCCTTCAGGTTTGCGATAGCTCCAGGCACTACTGTATCTGCTATGTCCACTTGTTTGTCTACTCCCATTACTGTGGGTGATGCTGCCTCAGGAGGAAAGTGAAATCCAGGCCACAGAAGGGTCAGTGAGAAACCAGCCTGAAGCCTGCACCCTGGCTGAGGTCAGAGAAACCATACGGTTCACTGCAACAGGATGCTGATGGGCACTTGATAAATGGGGGATCCACTTCAGCTCCTGATGTATCTGTGACATGAAGGTCAAGGGGGGGTTAGATAACATAAACAGAGGTTAACAATGGCTCAGATTAATCGGTTTGTTATTCACAGAGACATTCAGCGCCATAAAAAAAAAAAAAACAAGCTGGCATTCCTCCCACTGCTTTAGATGTGTTTAGTGGGGATTGGTGCAAGCTTCTCGGGTAGACTTCCTCCTTGAGGCTACCTTTTATTATTCATCGGCGAGACTCGGCTCTCTTAGAAAGGGCTTTAGAGTGTGAATAAGTGGCCGGGGCTCAAGCCCTAGTGGATGATTTTACTCTCATGGCCAAAAAACTTCAATAGTAGAAGTAACCAAAACATAAGACAAAAAAAAAAAAGAATTCAAGCTGTCTTTTCATGCTTTACAATAAACAAACTCTGTGTGCTCATTCAGTGTCCAAACACCTGCTTTCAGTCACAATAGCAGAGCTCACATGTGGCGTACAGTATACATAGAAATATACTTTATACACACAGTTGCTGTTTCACATAGCCTCTTTATGCTCTGTGAGGTGCACTTCAGAGAGCTTTGCTGTGACTATAGACTACTATAAGAATAAATCTACTTTTACTCTCACCAGTGATGTCTCTTTACACACCGTTTATCTTATCTGTATCCTGTAATAAAGCTACAAGAGTTTTAGCAATAAATGAAGGTTGTGTAATTTTCTGATGAAATATATAACTGCTATCCGTTGCCAAGATGAAGGACATGAAAGTTGTTCTCTGGCAATTCCTTCAAGGCCTCCATTTGGAATCCACTTGACGGTACTTTGTAGCATGTTTAAACGTTGCCCCAAGTAATCAGGAGGATGTTCATGAAGTGCCAACTTGATGTTTAAGTAATGAAAAGCTAAATTCTGACAAGAATCATTAAACATATATGCAGAGGGACAACTGGCCTGGAGCCACTTTGATGCCTTTGCCTCTTGAAACAGATCATTAATATCTTTCTTTTTTCTTCCTGTAAATCTGAAAAACATAAAACAAATGGAGACAAACAGAATAGAGCTTTTGTGATTTGAGTGTTATTTGACAGCTTTTAAATATGATGCTTTAAATTATGTGTAAAACTGTGTATCACAAGTCATAAAAAAGTAATTTCCTATTGTGTGTAATCTCATAGCACAAAAGCTGACAGAAATAAACGAACTCGATAAACAATCTTCTGCTTAATAAAACTTTGTGGGGGTTTGAATTGACTTTTCTGGCTCACAGTACAGAGTAACTTTGTACACTTGAGTAAAAGCATTTGGCAACTGCAAGTGTCTCAATTTGTCTTCCAAATATCTATCATTTTCAGAGATAATTTGAAATGCAGCTCTCACTCTACATGTTGACAATGAACCATGCATCAGTTGGAATTTCTAAGCTCTACATATGTCTACACTTATTTTCTGACAATGGAAACCATAGCGTCTGTTGCCACCTGAGATGCGGATTGGCAATTAGAGTAACTAAGATAGTGGATATCTGGCAGTTAAACAGACACACTGAGAAGCAGTAACAATCCTACAGAGATGGAGAAAGTGTAAAGAAAGACAGACTCTGTGTGATGCAGCAGCTGCCTGGCTGGCAACACAAAACAGGCACTCCAGCATGGAGACAGAAACAGCTCATTTTCACCTGAGTGTGCAGCTGATTAAGTTGTTATGACGAGTCCTTGAGAGGCTTACGTTTTCCCGGTTGGTATGTTCCTTCCCTCGGCCATATGTCATTACTTAAGAACTGTAGCAGTAAGAGAAGTGCGATGAGAGGGCGCTAAAGAGATTTAGAGAGAGAGAGGAGGTGACAGAAATACTCATTGATGGGGAGCGGGTGATTACCGCTCTTGGCCATTCTGCATAGATTATAGCTGTTTATGCAGAAGTTGAGCCAAGGTGTTATGGAAGGAGGGTTTTTTTTTGTTTTTTTTTTAAGTGGTGGCATTGTCAAAAGCACCTGCACTTATTTATCTCTTTGTCAAAAAATCAGAGGGCAATCAGTTGCCAGTGGAGTACGTTCTTCGTCACTCAGAAGATAAAAAGAGCTGTCATTCTCAGAGTTTTGTGCCTGGAGTCGTTTGATGTCACAAAATAAACTGTCATGTAACTTTTACTCTGACCTTGAGTTTATGCAGAAAAATAATGCACCCCGTGATAGAAGGCTGGCAGTTCTAGCTCTTGGTGTGTGTGTGTGTGTGTGTGTGTGTGTGTGTGTGTATGTGTGTGTACATGCAAGGATTTACATGCAAACTTTACTTTTGTGAATCACTTTTGAGATTTTTTTTGCCTGTAATTTTCAAGCTCCATGAAAATTAGACTCCTTGTTCATCAGACATCAACTGATTATCAGACCGTTTAATTACTTGATGCAATATTCTGCATTTTTAATGACTGTTTCAATTACTAAATTCATTTAATTAATATAAGGGAACATTATTTAACTCTGATGCACTGGCCTCTCTCTGTCCGTAAATACCTGACACTCTGAGCAGCTGTGATTTCTGCTCCACAATCTGGTGTTGTTCAGTCAGCACTACCAATGCCAACCCAGATCAGCGCAAGTTTGTTGTATTAGTTTTAATTATTCCTTTTATAAAACTTTGGGGAGCTGTTCTATATATAAAAATGTTTGCTTTAACTGTATCTGAAATACAGCTCCCAGCACTTTTCACTGAAAACCTCTCTTTTATTAAAACAAATCTTTAAAAGTTATTCTAAGCGTTGTTAAACATAATTACAGCAATATCTTTCTCCTTGATTACTAATAATTGGTATCAACCTTAAACTAAGCATCAGTGGAACCTTAGCGTGCTTTCCAAAAACAATGTTCTAGTCTGAAATATGTCTTTTAGTCTTGAGCTTCCATTTCCTCTCCCCATGTATCTACATCTTCACATTTTACAGCCTTCCCTCATTAACGGGTCCTAATTGGCCGTTGGGCTAAGCTGAAAACAATGAAGCATTGATTTCCTTAAACATAATCACCTCATCCAGTCATTTAATGGCTGTTGTCACTGTGGGCCACCGAGAGAAAAATGACCAGTCAATGGTCCCTTCGATGCCCTTCACCTCCCCTCACCAAAGGCTAGAGTGCACAGCCGCCCACTCCATCTTAGCAGGTTGGTTTAACCCCTTTAGCTGCCTGACAGGCTCTGAGCACTACATCCATCACAACCCGCACTTATGTCTCAAGTCGTTGGGGAACAATATTGCACCTGAATGCACACGTGGAAGCTATTGTGTATTTGAGCAGAAAATATCTGTTATGACACATCATATGCATGAATATAAATTTCCGTGCAGACGCATTTACACCCACAAACAAACTCAGACACAGATAATGGATGGTCATTTACCCCATCAGGCGCTTCCAGCTACCTGAATGGAATTACGTCTGGTCCAAGTGGCCATTTGTCGTCGAAGTGGCTCTTGTGACTGACTGGTAGAGTTATTATGAAGCCATTTACACCGGTGTCTCCTCCACATAGCAGATGGTTCATAGCGATCATGCCTAATGTCCACCTGGCTGATGACTAGACCTCAATCCACAGCGGACACCCCTTCAACCATGTGTGGGTGTTGGCTCGTTATGATCACTATCTTTTTTGTATGCTTTCTATAAATAAATATCCTTTATCTTTTTCCATCTACAGGTTAAATTGAAGAATAAAATAAAGTCAAATTCTTAAATTATCTGATCCTTTTGCAAAAATGTACTGATTTTTTTTTTTTACATGATCATCATGTTAAAATATTTTTACAGGGTGAAACTATGTTTTTCAGCATAGTTTGAATGAAGAGTAATTACATTGTGACTGGGCAAAGTGATGAGAACAACCAACACAGAAAGAGTAGGTTATTGTCCACCAAAATGACTGAATGACTTTTTTAATGAATGTTCAGTTTCATGATATACACATCCTAGACTGAAAAAGATAAATCCAAACACTGGAATATACCTACACAAATATGATTTCTCTGTAGTCCTTATGAAAAACCAGATCCAATAGTCACAGAAGGACATGCACAGGGATGGATGTGATACAAACAGGAGAACTGCTACCTTTTGTTGTCTTGCCAGATGTTTGCTTGTTACACCTCTGTAGTACTATACTGCAAATCAGCCACAGGACTCCACTGAGAGAACTGAATTCCATTCAGTATTCAGTGACGCAACGCAAGGTTCTCACTTATTCAAAGATCTGCTTGACTTGAAAGCAAGTCTGCAGGTCAGGAAGCTGTCAGTAAAATATTCAACAAGCCAACACATTGTGGGGTTTGGAGTTTTAGCACACTCAAGGGATTTCTCTCTTCACTTTTATAGTCTATGTTCTGCCTCCTCCTGCCCAGAAATATCTAACAACAAGCGCTGAGAGAGTGACATTAATACTGCACGACAGCACAGTCCGGCAGGACTGCAAATGTTTGCCTTTTAATCCAGGACTCGCCGGCCTTTGGTCTGGCCACGGTAGACATTGATGGGAATGAGAGAAGAAAACTGTTGCCAAACTTGTCTATGCTGCTGGGAGCTTAGTTCCGTAATTCATGACCCGAGCCATTTCAAACATTTGCACAACTAAACTAGCCAGAGAAGCACACACCGGTTGTTGTCATGCCAGGGAAAGCAAATGCATCTTCTCACCACGGCAGGATGTCCTCTTTAAAATGTGGTTTGGCCATGTGAAGTAAGGCACAAACAAGATAGAATGTGGCATTTGGTTGTCTTCCTCTTTTTTACACTTATTCATTCTGCAGATAGGAAAAGATAAGCCCTCCCCTCCCCTCCCCTCCTCTCCTCTCCTCTCCTCTCCTCTCCTCTCCTCTCCTCTCCTCTCCTCTCCTCTCCTCTCCTCTCCTCTCCTCTCTGTCCTGGGATGAGCTCCAGTTTAATTGTTGGACACTGGTGTCGGTTGCGGTGGCTGTCAAGGGAAGATAAAGAGTTTTTCCTGGGGCGTAAGGAAAGAGGAGAGCAGTGATGGAGGGTCTCTCTCCTGCAGCTCCGCTGGCTGCATTAGCCCCACGCTTTATAATTGTGTGAAGGGGGCACTTCCAGTGGCTCCCTCATTACTCACTGGCATGGCCAGTCCCTGGCAGCTAGACACACCTTGTCCTCTAGCTTTCTCTCTCTCTCACTGTTTCACTCATTGCAGGATGTCCCTCAGCTCCATCACCCCTCTCCCTCCCCTGGGCAGTCCTCCCGATTGTTATTTTGACCCATTACCGCCATCGGCACATATTGCCTGCTCTTTTCGCTGAATTTTTTTGACATCCTCCTTTGTCAGACTGGAACCTATTGTACAGCATTGCTCTGACTGATGTCACCTCTGCTTTGGAGTTAATGCTGTGTAGTATAGACTGTATTTCCTCATTCAAAAGGCTTGAAGTCAGTACGTCTCCTGTCAGCTACTTCAAGTGCCACTCACAGTAGTAACCAAGACAAACATTTGTCAATTTTTAATCATATTAAAAATTCATGTAAGAGATCAAGGATGTAAGGACAAGCACATTAATACATACTGAGTGCATGATTTGGTCTTTATCCAGTACAGATTTGTATGGAGTAAGAACAGCCAGCAATGAGTGAGAAGCAATTAGATAACATAATTGGGATGCCTCAAGGGCCAATTTGTTACACATACTTAGAGTCTAAGTGCTCAATGAATGCTTCATACCTGAGTTGTTTTCCTAAGCTTGTCCTTCATTATAAAATGTTTTTTTATCTCAATAAAAGATGTATAGAAAGTACACACAGCATTCACAAAGTCACTGAAAATAAAGAAGTAACATGATGTCTTGTGTATTTTCTCTTGCATATGCCTAATGAGTCTTTCCAGTGCAGTGACCTTGAGCCTCTGTGTCTGTTTCTTTCTCTGCAGAGGGAGGTACGTGTGAGGTGATTGCCGCTCACCGGTGCTGTAACAAGAATCGCATTGAGGAGCGCTCACAGACAGTCAAGTGCTCCTGTTTACCTGGAAAAGTGGCTGGAACGACACGCAACAAACCCTCCTGTGTGGATGGTGAGGCAATATTATGCACTTCAGAACTCTGCCGCTGTCAGTCATTTATTAATGGAGGCTCTAGTTAGGAAATGTCAATACTATGATGTTAGATAATTGCTTTACATGTGATGAATTTTTTTTTTGTTTGTTTTTGTAAGTTCAGCTGTCTTTTTTTAATGACAGTGTGTTAACTGAGCTAACATTAGATAATGTCTTATGTTAAAGTTTTTTGGTTTTTTTTTTAAAATCAAATCAACAATGCTTATGTAGATATCTTCTTTAGTCCTCGATACGTACCCTTCTCTGCTAGTTTCTAACTGATTCACAGAAATGTACAATTATTTCCTTTGGAATAAATATACAATAGTATTGAAAAACCCAGAAAGTGGCACGCTGAGTGCTGAAACTTGACAGGAGTAGTAAACAGTAACTAAAAGGAGTGGGGTTTAGTGTATAGAGCATCAATACAGAAACAAAATGTAGCCTTAGAACAAGCAAATTCTGTTGTATTTAGTGTATTTTATATATAGTTAAATAAAAGGGCACTCAGCGCATCAAGGCCAACAGTCTATCATTCCTATCATTCTACAAATGTATTAAACCACCTTTTCAATTCCACCAAGGTTCATGAATATCATCACAGTTGTTGTTTTGTGTAATCCTGCTGACAAACAGATGCGTTCACATAACATGTCTGAGGTAATCACAGACTCATTGCATGAGAGCTATCTGATCGAATTATTCTGACACACTGAGTGTAGACTAATTAATGGAAACTGCTGACCTTATAATTAAAGGTCAATTTGTAATTTTGAAACTCAGAAACTACCTACTACTGTTAACAGACAGCGAGCATTTTACCAAAATGTTGCGGCATTACTGTCCACTACCAAAACGCTAAAGTCTTTCCGTGTGTATTTATCTTAATACACTACCTGACAAGCCTCTCTGACTGGGAGATGAAGTCTTCTTGTACTGAAACTATCTTTGTTTTTGCTCTATTTCATCAAGATGTATCATGTTAAAGAAAGACACGATTTTGTGTATTAGCTCATGTTTCATTATAGTAGTAAATGATCTGAACAGATTTGTAGTGAAACAACTACTACTGTAGATACCGCTGCTACACAATATACTGACATCTTTAGTATTACATCAGACCTGTCGTTTTTTCACGCTTAGGTGATAATTATAGGTAATTTTTGAATGTATAAGTAGGGTTGCACATAGCTGCATAATATGATTACAGTGAACACGATGGGATTTGCTATTTCTGCCCATATGACTCAAGGAAGGTGATCATTTTGAAATGTGGATTTTTTTGTATTTAAAAGTACAAACTGTAAATATTATAAAAGCTTAAAAAGAGATGAAGAAATTTTAATTTTGCATGGTGTACCTCTCTCTGGTCAGTGGCTCTGAATCCAAAATATCACCATACCCACACAGGACCATTAAATTGCAGATTTTTGTGATTTCCAAGGCTCAAAATGCATTTGCAATTTGATTAATTGAGCAGTTCTAGGTTTAAAGTGGAAAAATTATACCTTAAATGGACTTTCATTCTTTCTGCAGTCTTAAATATGTGTCATTGTTGCATTCATAATACAATCTGTGTGAAAATAGAAATACCTTCATCGTGCTGCTGGGCCTCAAGAGACATAAAGGATGATCCAGTTGGGCTGTTCAACACCTGAGCATGTAGCACATTGCAGATCACATTGCCCAAGGCGGCTAAAGGCTGATGGAAATGAATAACTAATAAACATAAGTCAGGGAAGCTCCAGGCTAGTGCACCTGAATTACTTCAACTGAGGAAAACAATCAGGAAAAGGATTCTACATGGGGAAAAAAAAAAAAAAAGTCGACAGGAAGTCACGAGTCTACTGAGACAGAACCGCGATGCTCCCCTTCACATTGCCGAGCTCATTTACTGCTCCTCAGTCTCTATATTTTCACCTGCACCTTCACCAGAGATCAAAGTCCTCTCTCTGACTGCCCTCTTGAAAGAAATTACACCAAAATATCTTCATTATGAGAGATGTTTTATGAAGGGGCAGACAGGCCTGCTCAGTGGGCTTCACAGGGTTGGTTACCCACAGCTGACACTCAAAAAGATCCTAGAATATAAATTAGATATGAGCCAAGGACGACACATAAGAACTTTCTACTGATTTAATGAAAAATTACCCAAATTCCTGATAGAAAACTTTTCTGTTAACAGCTGCATCTTCAGTCCTTGAGACATTTTGTTCAACACACTGATGTTCTGTTGCATTTGGAATACATTTCTTGAATGAAACATTTGAGTCCTGACCTTGAGGTACAGCTCAACATTTTGAGCAGACCGAGTCGTCCTTGTGCATAGACGCAGACAAGTAGACAGTCTCCTCTGCTGCACCTAACAGACAAGGTGCTGCTCCTTTCATAATCACTTAATCTGTTTTCCCTTTTTCTAAATATGGCAGAGACAAGACATGAAAAACCTGAAGACTTTAAAAGTAGACTATTTTTTCTCGAACAAAACAGTGCCTCAGTCTATGTAAGTTAAGTGTAATAAAAAGAATAAATTGAACTTAATACGTGTAGCTTTTCTTTTTTTAATGATGAACTTCACTGCGGGCCTGGCAGACTTATACAAGTCAAAAGTACATTTATGTGGACTAAGGCATGAGGGGCGAGAAGTAGATGTGTTTGGAGGTGATGTTAACACTTTATGCTTCGATGCTTCAGGCTCCTGGGGCGAGAGCATCCTCGCTGTTACTCTATTGATTAACAAACACTTATAGAGGTAGTGGTGATAAAAAATGGAAATGACAATTCACTGGGCAGCACCGCTACAGTACGTGCACCGTTTCACTGTCTGGTCAGTAAAGGGGACCTGAAATGTGGATTTATTTTTTTTTTATTCTTTTTTTCATTTATTTATGTTACATTTATTTAATGTTTTGTATTTGTTTTTTTTTGTTTTTTTTTTTTTTGTTTTTTTTTATTTAGAACTTACATTTTTACAATAGAAACCATAAAAGTCCCAAGCAGGTAGGAACCTCTTCTTCTGCAAAGTAGATTTTTTTTTTTTTTTTTTTTAAGATCTCTGTGAGAAAATCATAAATATCCCTTTAACTGTATCCATCCATTGCTTGAGGCTAGGATGTAATAACCTTCTTACTAGCAATAAAACGGATTTTACACAAAAACCATCCTTTTTCAGTAAACGCATCCTGTTTCATTACAGCAAGATAAATGACCTTTACATGATGAGGAATTTCATATCCCAGGTTTTTTTTTTTTAAGATACTTGTATCCACAACAATTTTTTTTTTTCACATTAGGCATTGATTGGCATCTATGTGTCCGCATTGTCCTCAGCACTGTTGTTGTGGAATTTAATTATTTTTCATCTGTAGTGTCATAGCAAAACTCAATTCTTCCAGCTAAATTCTCATCACATCCATGCATCGGGGTATGAGTGTTGTATTTTTCACAATGAATGCCAATCCTCCTGTGTTATCTCTATCATAGTTCTTTCTTGTGCATTCATTTTTAATGTATTTTTGTAATTTTTTTTTTTTTTTTTTTTTTTTTTTTTACAGTTTTAGTTCATTTTTACTTCTGGTTTGCTAGTTTAGTTTTATTTCTAGTGTTAATTGTCAATGGTGGCTTTGTCATTTTGTAACATGGGACATTTGACCAAAAACTCAACAAACCATTACACCACTTAATAAAAGTATCTGGAGATGAACAGCCATCCGTAAAATACAGCTTTAAAAGGGCCACCCTTCCTGTTGGAGTTTTTTCAATTTGTGGGATTTTCGCCCTTGAGAAATGTTTTATCACCTTTCACTACAAAGCGCTGGCTCTTATCTAAGTCACAGTCACATGTAAAATGATCTCCCACGATGCCAGACGTGGGTGGATTGGCAACATAGACACCTGACATGTGTCCATCTGGTGGCATGAAACTGGCACCGCTAAAGAATATGAACTGAACATCTGAAATATGTCACCAAAGATGTTTTCTCTTTGTTTTCGCTGTCATTTTTATTTATTTTTGTCAATCTTATAAACACCAAAGTCTTTACTCACCTTTTTTTGCCTGCTTTCCTTAATTATATACCCTTGATTTCAACACTGAATAATTTTATTTCCTTCACTAAATGTGTTCACCTTGTATAATTTTTCACCTGCATGAAAATCAGGGCATTTGTTATTTATTTAACACCAAAACCACCACGGGATAAGGGGCTGAAGGGCAGACAAAATAATTGCGTAATTATTCATAATAGTGTCACACATTGCAAACATTTAATTAAGAGATCTTTTTCCATAAGTGTAGAAATAAATGGGCATAGCAGGGGGCATACCGTTTAAGGGATTTGATTATTTAGGAAAAGCCGTTCCTAAAAGTTGTGTGTGTTTGTCAGTTGAGCCTGCGGGCCGCTGCTGCGCTGTGTGAAGGATTATAGACTTGTGGAGTCAGTGGTCTGTCCCCTCAGCATTGCACCGGCCTGGCCCAGATGGAGCTTTCTCCCCAGGTCCTGCGTTATTAATGTTCCATCCAGATGAGGAACGATGCTGCAGCCCAGCTCTTCTCACCACCCCCTGGGGGACACCTGCTGCCATTGTACCATACACAGGTTATGTCCCCACAAAAAATATAAAAAATAGCCAGAGCTTGGATATAACAAATCAAAAACATGTCTTCAGAGGTCATTTGGTTTGGATACACATACACAGCCTGGAGGAGTGAACGCTCCTTTTTCTTTGTCCAAATTTGCAGAAATAGGCAGTCTATCTCATGTGCTGCATTATGGGTCATTAGCATCAAACTCTAACATCAAAGCACATGCTGAAGATAAGTCCTATTGTTGAGTGTTTACTACCTCGTGAATAAGCGCCACATGGGGTTATCTCAGTTGCTACTGGTAAGTGTTTTGGTTGTTATTAATATATGGGAATGTGACGACAGCTTGCGTTGGAGGCATCATGCGCGGTGGGGGTCTGATGTCAGATTATCCCCATCGTGGGAATTGATTATTAGCTTTGACAAAGAGAACTATGTCCCAGATATGTCAAGGCCAACAAGGCTCTAAGTGAAGAACATCCTTTTTAACAAGTCAAACGCTCATATTTCTCCAGCCTGGTCGGGCTGATCACATGCACTAAGATTAGGCACTCGTCACTGCACCACTGCCTTTATCCGAGTTTATGAGATATATAAGCCTTTAGCTACAGTGTGGACGTACTCACACATAAACACAGACACAGCGACACATGTGCACTCATTTACCCAACACATTTATGCAGATGCTGAAAAATACACACATGCTACCGCTTTGTGTTGTCATGTAGCTGCTGGAGCAATAAAGTCTTTCAACAAGAGATGCATGCAGATGCCAGCTCGCTGCTGATCACTGATGGGGAATGAACCCTTCTGTTTGGCTGCAGGCGCGTAGAGCTGAGCATGACAGGTTGTCATGGTACATTTGAGATACATCCAGGGGGAGACGCACATGGACCTTACTTGGGAAGAAGGGACAAGAACTGCTGCAGCTCTTCCATATACATTATTGGTCAAATAGATGCACATTATAAATGAGGCCAGCTATCATAAGATTACTGGAAGAAGAAACAGTGTTTGAATAAAACTGAGCCTCCTCTAGTTGCATTTTCTTTTCTCTTAATCCAAGTCATCCAGATCTACACTTACCAAGATCATGTTTAGGATATATAATGGATGACGCACTCAAACTGATATGTTCACACCAGACACAAACCCACTAACATCTAACTTTTATCTTCAGTACACAATATAACTTCCGAGGTCAAATGACTCTGCAGTAGTCACTGGTACTTACTGGCTCCAGGTGCATCCTCTATTTTTCACCTGATGATGTGCATTGCTATGAAAAATGTCATCAGTAATTTAATTTCCTTCCCTCTCCAGCCCTCACAACTCAGTGAGTCTGTGGTGACATTGAAAGGATGACAGATATAAAGCTATAGTGAAGAGCATAGATATAGTGGTGAGTGAAGATATAAAATTGTAACCACTGTAACACTGTCACTAGCTTCCATGATGTTTTCTACTGTTTCCTGTTTTTCCATTGCAACGTAGTGCACTGCAGACCAAAAACAGAGCAGCACAATTTGTCTGAAATGATTTGTCTATTTTTAATGGGCTTAAAAAAGACAGACATTTACACTCATTTTTGGTGTGAAAACTGCAAAAAGAGACAATATGCAAGAATTAAAATCCCAGCAATGGCCACACTTTTACTTTAAATACAATGTCAGCAGAGGGATGGACAGTAAGTGAAATTAAAAGACAATAGAGAGAGAAAAACAATGCAGTATCTAAGGCAAATGCTGCATGATAAGAACTAAAGAAGAACAGGAGGAGTTCAGTTCAAGGCATAAATCAAGAAATGGTGTTGAAAGGTACGGAAAAGACACATTTATGGACACACAAATGTAATCAACCAATTATTAGACTAACTGTAAAACATATTTTAAATATTATTAAGTACCAAAATGTAATACTTGTGTTTCATTGCATTGGACAATTGGAGGACTGTGAAAAATCAATATGAAGAAAAACAAGAGGGAATTGGTTTGTAATTCGCTTCTTACAACCACACACAGCGGTAGTTTACTGAATGGAACCACACATTGGTAAAATGTAAATTTGTGCAGGACTTTATAGCAATGCCTAAAGTGAAGATGCCAGAGGACGTCCATTTTTAGTGGCAATAATGACCTTTTGTAAAATATCTGACCCCTCATCACACTCACATTGTTGGAAAAATACAAACCTGCTGTAAAAGCTGCCTGAGGGGATGGACAGAAGGAGAGCCTTATTCTGACAGAAAACAATAACTCTTTTTCCTTTCTGACAAAAACACAAGCAGGTGGACACAGTGAAGGACTAACAAACTGTGGAATCCTCCTGGGTGGAAGAAGATGTTTGTGTTTTTTTTGAGAAGTTGAAGATAATGATGGAGAAGCAGGTTTTCTCCTCCATCTTTGTCACATCCCACTGAGTCCTCACAGCACTGAAGATGTGATTAGACTCACAACCTTTAACCTGCCAGAAGAGGATCTGACCTTAAACTGAAGTTGAAAGGTCTATGTAGTTTTGTTTTGTTCTCTCTCAGTCTGGCGTTATTTCTTTTGCTACTCTCCCGTTTACAGTAACGGGTCCGCGTTTGCAGAGAGAGAACGGAGAAAAAACAAAACAAAAAACAAAAGAGCAGATCTGTTTCAGAAGAGTGGGAGATAGATTTGTGGCGTTTCTGCCCACATAAAGAAAGAAAATAACCACACAACAAAACAAGCCATTGTTCATCTATTAATAGGCATGCATGTATGCACCCACTCACAAACACACTAGATCCACAGATATAAAGTTTTACTGACTCATTACAATTACACACATAAAGGTAAGTAGACACACAAAACAGAAACGTAATTGGATACTTATTACTCTTTCCCTTGTGAGGGTCAGTCTGTCTGTGTTCCTGCACCTCAAAACTGCAAAATACACTGTACGGACAGGGACGCACTGAAATCCAGGTGTTTCGTTGCCAATAAGTGGGGCTACATAAATATAATTTACACAAACATTTTCATTTTGTCTGTAGGGTTAATTTTATTTACACCGTTATGTTGGCTTACACAATACTTAAGGGTCTGATCAAGCGAAAGTGAACATCAACATGAAAAAGTAAATTTGCACATATCATTTATCAAGTGGGCTAATTTTTTTAGGTAAAGATCTCTATTTTATGGAACTGTTATCCTTTTTGAAATACCACTTGTAGAAAAAAAAAATTACAATAAATTTTATCGATTGTACTTTTTACACCATAGCCATGCCTCAGACATAAAAATATAGCTCGAATTTGATGTTAAAAATTATATCTAAAAAAATGTGAAAATTTATTCAATCTGTCACGTTTAAAAAACTATCTGTGAACTGTTACTGAGAAATTGCTCTTTATTTGTAATTTCCCTATATCAGTATGGACCACCACATGTTGTAAATAACACTGTTAGTATTAACTACAGTAAATAAAGCATTGTGATTATATCTGGTTTGTTTTAAAATATAGTTCAACATTTTGGGTGATGCATACAATGGTAAAGAGGCATCCACATGTTACTATTGCAGCCTGGCCACATGTTAACACATTCTCATGTCAATAAAACTTTTACTTGATATCAATTTCTGTCGAGAACCGCATGTTTTGAATGTTTGCGTAAAGCTTTAAAAAATCGATGTCCGTTTCAAGTCGACGTGTTACCGAACAGTAATTTGACATTTTTCACCTAAAAATTTTATCTCCCCAAATTTTTTTATACATAATATTAAAGTGCTTATAAATACCTACTCAGATATGTATAATATATGCATAGAAGTTACTCTGCTTACATGACAGAGACTGCTGAACACGGAATGTGTCCACATGTGACTGTTTGATTGGACCCATAAGAGTGTTTTTGTTTTTTTTGTTTTTTTTGGGGGGGGGTTTGCATCATTAAAGGTAATTGTTTCTAAATTTCTGAAATATTTGTCACAATATTTGTTTTGGCCATAATTTTATTTTTTTTTTCACACCAGAAGTAACCTTCTTGCTATCAACCTGAATCTGGCATTTATCATGATAATTACTAACAATAACTGACTTGAAAGTTTTGGGTTTTTTTGGGGGTTTTTATCATGATGATATATTTATTAATTTATGTATTTTGACTTGAAAATTATTCATAGAGTAGGTCTCTAACCTAAAGAATTTTTCATCATAGCAACTTTTTTTTCTCCCTTTTCTTTCCCCTTTTGACATTTTTGTGATTTTCTCTGAAATGACAGCACTTATTGCTCATGACTATTTCTATCTGGGCGGCACAGTGGTGCAGTGGTTAGTACTGTCACCTCAAAGCAACAAGGTCCCAGTGTCAACCGCCGTGGGTCTGTCTGTGAGGAGTTTCTATGTTCCCCCTGTGTCTATGTGAGTTCTCACCGGGTACTCCAGCTTCTTCACACCATCCAAAGACATGCACTTTATTAGGTTAATTGGTCAACCTTAATTGCCCTTTGGTGTGAATGTGAGAGTGAATGGTTGTGAACGAACTGGCGACATGTGCATGGTGTGCGCCGCCTTCACCTGCAGGTAACCAGGGCATGTTCCGACACCTCTACAACCCTCACAAGGACCAAGTAGTTCAGGAAATGAACATCTGGCAGCAATTTTTTGTGATCCAGAACTGAGACCATTATTCCACAGCAATCTGAATCTGCAATCTAAATTTATTCCTTACAAGATTTGCTATTTCTGCTCACTCCTTTTTAATATCAGGCTTGTTCATTCTCAGTCCAATAGTATTGTCAGTATTGATAGTGAAATCACATTCACTCCACACTCAAAGTAACTACAAAACTAATAATAGAAGCTTGAATCAAAATCGTTAAGTGTTAAAGGTCAAGGAGTGGATTTATATCACAAGTACAATATGTTAGTCTTGGCATATTCATCTCTGTAGAATTACTCAATGTGGTAGATATGACCTGCAGTCTCTGATTGACTAATTTGTGAGTGTATAGCTGGAATTGGATTTGCTCTATTACTTTAACTGTATATTCAGAATGATCACATTTTGATTATATTTTTATTTTATATGTATTAGGGCTGTCAAAATTAACGCAGATTAACCCATCATCATGATTAATCTGATTCAAAATCGTAATGCAATTAACTCATCTGCAGTGCAGAATGACTCTGAATGTCTCTGGCAACGCATTTGGCGAAGTTTGTCCAAGTAGAGTTACCATCACACATGTGCAAATGGTCAGTGACAGAACCAACCCATAAAGATGGAAGACACTAAACAGCATGTTTGCCTTCTGGATGGAAAAATGAGGATGAAAAAAGCCAAGACGGAACAGTTGTTTCAAGTTGTTTTGTTGAAACTGTTGAAGGTGTTTAAGTGCATATATATTGCCTTCTTTCTTGAGTCTGTTTGCTCATGCAAAATGAAACACGATTAATATAGATTAATGATATTTAATTGTGATGAATCAAAATGAATCCATAGTAACCCTGTGATTAATCTGATTAAACATTTGAATCATTTGACAGCACTAATATGTATGCTGTATTGTACTGTAAAAGTTAATTTGGGTTTTTATCACATTTCACTCTTTCAAATTTTTTTTTTTTTTTTTTTTTTTTTTTTTCATAAGCCATTATACTGTAAATACTGAAATGCACGTAAATGTAAATGCAGAAAAACAGAGAGGGTTCCACTTTACTGGAGCCAGGTATCCATTACTCTTTCGCAAATCCAGAACCACTGTGTAATTAGAAAGCTAAACGATATGTCCTGAATAGCTAATCAACCCCCTGTTCTCTCTTTTTGTAGAGGTGGAGGGATTAATGCAGAATAATGACTTTCTGGAAATAACCTTAAGTTCAGGGGTCCAGTCTCAGTCCCGCTGTAATTATACACTTGCTTCATTTGCTTCATGCTCCTCTGACCTTTCCAGTACTTTACTGCTGTTGCACAATGCTCACACTCACCCCTTTGCCTCATTATGATGGAAATGTGTTTTTTAATCAACCAGGTCACTGTAATTCATTCAGTAAAGTCAAAGTGGAATCATTTTAATAATAGATTGCTTGCTTACTCACGTGATTTTACACTATAGTAGAAATGAAAGAATGACTTACCATTTAGTGTTGTCAGTTTGGAAAACTACTTGAATAATATAGTAGATTACAGGTTAGTAGTTAAAAATATGACAAATGTAAGTGTTTTTAAGACACCAAGAAGGTCCCATTACTAATTACAGTATATTATACAGTATATTGTACAGCGCACAGAGTATAAAATACAGTGTAGTGATTGATTAGTAATATTTTTAAATTGGCAATAAAGCTGAAATGCCCTATAAACCAGCAGATTATAGTAATGTTAAAGCATTTTGCTGATTTCAGAACTTCCATCACTAAAAGGCATTCTTATCCATATGCATAATTTACCATCTTGCCATCAATTCTTATATTCTACATATAATCATAATTAATTTCACTGAAAATGCTTAATTTTTATGTAATGACTATCATTTTTTTATTAGTTTCTGTTATATAATGGATTTTTTTTTTTAAAATCATAATGACATTTTTTTATGATTCAATTATACAACGTTACTTGTATCTACTCCCCTGGTTGTTGTTTGTATCGAATAAACAGTGTATTCACTGAACACTGACTTAAAATGATGAGGTTGGGGATAAGAGACAGAAATTCCACAGACTTGAATGATCCTGTGAATGAAAGGAGATAGAGCTGGATGTTCACCATTACCTACTGAGAAGCATCGATTCTGCACCCACACACACTAATTTCAACCCAAGAAAATGACGTGAGAATTTAAAGTCTAATTGCTTTTTGCTCTGGATCTTGACTGAAGGGGAGTGATTTAAGTGACTTACGAAAAGCAGACGCTATACCTGCCGTCATTGGAAAGCCATCATTTTGCTATGATTAATTCAAAGTGTGTCTGTCGAACACCGTGAGGCCGCTCCAAGTTAAAAACATTACCTATTCATTGAGCACACCGACATGTATTCACATTTTGACACAGATAGAAATCAATTCTCTTCCTCATCCGTCAAGGTGTTCAAACATTCTGCTACCTGGCAGGGACGTGTCAGCGAGTTCAATCCATCACAGAGCCAGCTCACCAGTGATCTGACAGATGCACTTGTAAAAGGTCCATCGGTTCATGTTTTTCAATCAATTCAAGTCCCACACTCGGTTGTTTGTCCATCAAAGCTAAAGACTCCAGCTTGCTTACATCTTGAATCAGGTGCCATTTCTGTCCCTGTTTCCTGAATATTCCAAGCCCATATGTCGCCTTTGACAGTAAACATCAACTACTTTGTGCAACCGCGTGAGGTTTTTGTGTTAATTGGTGTTCACGCTTTATATTTCACTGAAGGCTTTCTGGTTGTAAACAGATGGATGTGAAAATTAATGGCGTTAGGTCAGTGGGTAATTGCCTGCCTTCCCATTCTACTAACCCCTCTAGCAGACACAGAGAAAGAGTAAAGTTGTGCTGATGTCGGAACAAAGGTGGTACCCTCTATGCTGACGATTGCACAGGGAGTAGTTAAAGAAAAACGACTGCTGGAGGTCAGTGGTCACCAGAGAGTGATGCATGGATGCCGGCCCAGAGATGGCTCTTCTCCAGTGGTCAAGGTCAGAGCCAAATGTCCTGGCCTGAGTACAGACAAGAACATGAAGTGTCTGTGTTCACATTAGGCTTGACTCTGTCTTTTTTTTTTTTTTTTTTTTTTTTTAATCACCACGACAGCGGACGTGTCACTAACAGGACGCTGTCAAGATAAAGCTAGTCTCGCCTGTGAAATAGATATTTAAGGCAAATATTCAATTTGAGCATGAATATTTACAAGATGTATTTCAAGCTCATGAAAGTTTCATTGTTCCTTTTGTACAGAACAAGATGAAGCTTTCAAGATAAAAAATTAGGTGTGTGAAAAGAGGAGGAGGTTACAGTGGGTTATCCTCACCATCCGAACTGTTTTGGCAGCAGTACATTTTCTTAACATTATTCATCATTTGAGCTCAGACCTACAGCCACACTCTACATCTCAGTCACACCACTTGCTAACTCAGTGATGCTGTAATTTGTCCAGACAACAGTATATTTTATTTAGTAAGTACAGTTTGCAGATAATCAAAAGCTTGTCCTCTCTCTGGTTTAATATTTTATATTAAAACAAATGAACTGTGGCAGCTACACAGTCATGAGTCTGCACTGTCGACACACTTTGTTAAAATTTGGTACCAGGCTACATTTATTGAAGGCACACAGTCCGAGTCCACAAGGCCTTTAACATGCTACCAATGCAAAAGTGCTTTTTCATGCACATTTTGAATAATTTATTGTATGTGTAAAGTTCAAAAGTATAAAATAGTACTGATGGGATTCTTTTTTGCATTTTGGAATTAAATAAACCTCAGGTAAAGTCTTTAAAGTTTGAAAAATATAATCAAGCAAACACACAAACTAACTTAAACCAAAGATGGGAGTAGATTATTCTGTGTTATTATGACATATTTTGATAAAGAACCACAGAGCCTCATTACTGGTAGTAAATAAATAAATAAAACAATACAGCCACTTGAGGGAACCAGTTGACAGTTGTGGCTTTCCTTTAATCCCGAACAGGCTTACTTAATACACTACAACAGTATTGTCAACTCCCCTTGTATAAATTATACATTCTTCAGAATTCAGGGTAAATTTAGATCTATAAAGTACAGTAAATATCGCCCAACTCGAATGCAAAGCAGCTCTTGCGTGAGGCATCGTTTTAATCTTCTGCCTCAGTTTTGCTTCTTTTTCTCACTCTTTCTACTTTCTCTCAGGTTCCATTTGAAGAAACAGATTTTTGTTTTGCAGGTATTACTTTCCCTTTTCAATTTCAAGTGGATTCTGCATCCACATTGTTAAATGTATAAATCCTCCTCGGTTCGTGGTATAAAGAAAAACAACTTCTCTGTTCCCTATGCAGTGAGAAGAAACGACCAGACAGAGCTCCAGGTACAGTGCAGCTGCAAAGCGGCACATCGTCGCTACAGAACTGATAAAGCACTTTCCCACAAACCCAGTCATAATTTGCCACTTAACAAGGACTTCCTATGTAGTTATTGTGCTGCACCTAAAATACAACCAAACATAAACACGATTAGTGATATGGTATGGCGTGAATATTTATCTCTTGGATAAAAACAAGCATAAAAAGCAAAATAAAGGCAGCACGTTGGACGATGGGCCAACATGAGGTAATTAGTAGATAAGGTAAACAGCCACGGGTAGAGCCAAAGGGCAGGTTCACAGCTGGTTAGTGGATGCTCTCATTCTAGCATTCGGTATCCTCAGGGTTTATGGAAGGGAAAGCAAAAAAGGAAGTCAGGAAATGCAGAAAATTCATTAAAATGACAGTGAGTTGTAACTGGCTCTAGTCTTTTTCTGTTTTATGCATGAGTGTGGATGTGTGTGCATGTATGTGGTTAGGTGTGTGTGTGTGTGTGTGTGTCCACTCACACAGTAACACGACACTCAGTGCTGTAAGCTACTGCACTTTCACCATCTTTTTCCATCAGTGTGAAATGGCATGTTGCTACTCGCAATTGATTGGTGGTTGGCCTGTATCCCTGGCAACACAGACCTGCAGAAGAAAAAGAGTTTTCCAAAAAGTACAAAAACTGATTTTGGGAAATTGCACTGGTTTACATTCATTCAGATCTTTGACCTTAACTTTCTCCTTATATTAATCTGATAAAAGGGAAGATGTTCACCAAATACAAAAAAAAAATTATGTTGCATGTGTAAAAATTCTCTTGGGGGGGAAGGTGTCTTATCATCTAAAAGATTACTTTGAACTTTTCACGTTTGCTGTCAGAAACAGCTGAAGAAACCTCTTGCAGAGGAGTGAGGAAAAACAAAATGTGTTTGAAATGCCAGGGTTGATAAATGTTCCAAAACTTGACTGTTTGATGTTCCAGTGCTTCAAAGTAAGAGTCCTATTACATTACATCTGGGTTTTCATATAAACCAATATGTCATTTATATAATTGTATGAGGTGCAGTGACTCTAAGTTTACATACTTGCTAAGATGAAAACTAAGTGTTGAGGTAACAAACATGTTTCCCTTTGAGCATATGGACTGTGTGCGAACATACCGAGTTCCTTTTTTTTATTCTCACAGGATCTTTTGAAAGCTTCTTAGGGTACGAGTCATATCTCAGAAAGGTGTTTTTTAGTCTTTTTATGTAATATCGTTCACACGTTTAACTTTTTCGGCAAGACCCACACTCACTCAGTTACAAGTACAGGGAGGGAGGGAGGGAGGGAAAGAGATCTTGATGAGAGGATGAGAACATATTTGTTTTTGTCACATAGCTGGAGGAAGAATTTAGTCGATGGTAATGAGAGGCAATTAGTTTTGATTAAAAATGGGATTGCTCCCCTACATGCAATGTAGCTGTATCAAAACACAATAAGGATTAATTTATGTTGGTATGAGACATTATTGTCAACAGCAAAGTGCCCATGCAGCAACGATACAATTGCTCTGAGGCTAAAAAAGAGGCATAACATTCATTTTGAGACATGGTCGGCCATTTCTCTTGAGCTCCACATAATATAACGTGTGGGTGTGTGTTTGTGTAGATACTCAAGTGTGCTTATTTGTGGATGTACACAAAATTTGTTTGTGTAGGAGGTTTCCTGCATGTATTGAACTTTCTGTGATGATTCCTCCTACATTTAAACAGTGTTTTGTATTCCTCATACTTTTAATTGTATTTCTAAGTTAAATTTACTTTATGTTACTTCAGTGTTTATTTATACTTTTTCACCTTAACCTTGTTCTTTCTTTTTTAATTGCCAAATTTATTCCTTTTAATTACTGCTTTCCCCTTCATTTCTTACGATTCTATCCTCAGAGTATTAGTATTCTGGTTGTTTTTGGTTCTAATAACCTGTTTTCTTTATTTTTCTAATCTGTCCTCAGCATCCATTGTAATTGGAAAATGGTGGTGTGAGATGGAGCCATGTCTGGAGGGAGAGGAGTGCAAGACTCTGCCTGACAACTCTGGATGGATGTGTTCCTCTGGGAACAAAATCAAGACCACAAGGGTGAGAACTTACTTGCACTTCAAGATGAATGCAACCACTTGGATACACAAGCGTGCACTGTCGATGTTCTCGTATGGTATATGCATGAACCTGTTCTGTATGTATTATTTTACACATTGTATTTTTGCACAGTATGTGATCAAAATACCAAAAAACAGACTGATTTTTTGCAGTTTAATCTCTTATCCTTGACTTGAAATCATCCACACAGACTAAATAAACCGTTTTATGTACTTTGACTCGAATATCTAACAAAACTTCTACGCCAACTGCCTGCTTCATTTATGATTAAACAAACTCGCATGGTGTGAATATAAAGGGGCATATTCTGCACTGAATGAAAAGACCTAAATACGAAAAGTCCAAAAGCACACAAAACAGTTCTACTCTCTTTTTGACAGCGTGGATTCTATTCAGTTTAAGCAACAAATCTAAGGGCCCGTAGGAGTAAAGAATGTACATAAAGCAGACAGTAGACAAACAGGTGGGCTCTGCCTCAGGCCACGCTACTCTCACAGATAAAGTTAACAACCACTCTGCTTCTCCACTGCTTTTCAACTCTGTAAACCGACTCTGAATGGGGCATGCAAAAATAATGAAGAGAGTTACGTTCTCAAAGCCAGCAGTATAGCTCTCTGTGACTGGTTTATCACCCGATTTGTATTCATTTAATTGAGTTCCCACCACCTGCCTGCAACCAAACCCCCCCACACAGCCCTGCGGTTTTCTGTAAGTGCTTGGTGACAACAACTGTGAATAGAGGCAAACTAATTTGATGGTCAGAAAAGCAGGAGCTGCCAGTGAAGGTTAAACTACACGGGGCTTCCCAAGGTTGTTCTATAGATTTATACTCCAGCAAACAGACATACAATCACTGGGCCCCTCACAGCCACCACAGATCTAAAATTTTCAGAAAGAAGTTGATGGACTGGGGTGTTGCCAGCCTGTCAAGGTAAGATGCAGTACTTGGTTCACTCTAAAGAATGCATCTCTAATTCTAAATTCAGTTCTTTGCACAATTAAAAATAAGTAAACTTGAAATGATGATGACTTCGTGTAACTTTTTCTTAAGATACATCAGTCAAGATTGTAAATTTATGCACACAAATGGGAGGAAAGTTATATGTATCTATGAGTAAAATGGTTTTAGTCAAATATTATCACAGCCTTTAGAGAGGATGGGTCAAAGGTTAGGCCTGAAGCTGCTCTACTACCCAATATACACATGTCCTTTTTCTCGACCCTCTCTTTGCAGAACACCCAGCCATACTCCCCTTTTTAGCTTCCGGAAGCAAAATGCAGAGGATGCGTCAACAGAAATTGAGCTGCATTCTTGCTTCTGTAAAGGTTAGTCTTTCTCAAGCTGTTCTTTGTTTTCGTTTCCCGTCTGTCACACATCACTGTATGCATTTGAGTGTTGGGCGGTAGGAGTGGGACCAACTCATGTTCAATGACTTCTCATTAACCCAAATACTCAGTGTAAAATAATCAAATGTGTGTTTACATGTTGTGCATGATTAGGCAGGCGTGACGCAAATACTAAACACTCTGCCACCCACTGTAAATATTCATCACCATGCACAGGGAGATGAGGCACTCATGCAAAGTTAGTTGCTGCTTCAATGTAAGTGGCTGCACGCATTTCACAAACATAACTTATATAATAGTAATAGCCACTTTTGCATTGCGTAGATGGATAAACATGCATGTCCTGTAGCAGCAAATTCACATTTTACTGTATGCACACAGAGTCAGGTCCACTCCTAAGCAGAGCCCTGCTGTCTGTGATCAGTGTGTAATGGTCGGCTCAGTGCCTCTACCTTTCATTGCCTCCTTTGTTTCATGTCCTGTTTTTGCTATCAGCCACTGTGTGGGTTTGATTACAGTGCCTTACACCAGTCTGCCAATCCTATTAGGCTCTAATCTGTGACATGCTACTTGCTCCTCTCTGTTTGAGCTCCTACTTGTGTATGAATGTTTGATGTTTTTGATATGTCTGTGTTTGTGCGTGTACACTAACATGTGTGCACGAGACCCCTGGGCAGGCCTCTTCCTTTTGGTTGTGTGGCTTCTTATCAGAGGCCACTTGATATCCCGATCCCCCTCTGAGGGTCTTGTTGAAGCAGCTATCAGCACACAGCATAGCCCACAGCCTACATGAAAGGCCTTTTATCCTGCACTCTGCTCTCTTTTTAATCAACATTCCTCATTCACCTGCCTCTCAGGCCAAATTGCCTCATTTGTATTTGTTCCGTCACAAGCCGGCAAGCCCTACAACACCGCCTTGTTTTTCCCAGTCATTTTATTTCACCTGCAGGTTTTCATTTTGCTCTGAAAAGTGTCAGTGAAGCACAATAAGGCAGGCACACACACATGTTCACTCGCACACAGACTTCATCATCATCTTTCATAAAAATTGGCATGAAAAGTAAAAGCCAAGCAAACCCAGTGCCTGACACCCATGTTTCTTCTTTTCTTTCTTTATGTCTTTCAGAGAGGGAGCCCTTCATTGCCTGTTCTGTAGCAGCAGACAAGGCAGGCCCTTTTGTTTGTGGAAGTCACAGTGAGAGCGAGGCTGGGGAGCACCTTCCAAAACACTCGCCCACCATAGATCTGCATTACCCGCTCCACTGGCTAAATAGATCAGTCCATTTCTGCTCCCTCAAAACAATTATACATTAAGAGAGACATGCAGAATGAGAGATGCTGTAATGAAAACATCTTTTCACCCACTCCTTCTTCTATTTTGCTTTTGATGATAGTGAAAAAATAACCTCACTATTGGTGTGCTTGACTGAATAGGAATATACCATCACTATAGCAACAAAATTGCCATACATAAATAATACAACCATGCTGAGGCCTAAAATGAATTTTAATGTATTTTTCAGCAATTTCACATAGCAACATAATCATATGACTATGTACAGCAGTTTTTTTTTTTATGTAAGGGCACATATGTTCCACTGTGGACTATGTATTTGTTCAGATTATTAAGTGCTAAGCATTAAAGGAGAGTATTTTCTTTTCAATGGCACCATATTTTACACTCTACAGTGTCTTTTTTATTCAACTAGTCATACACAACTTACCTGATATTCAGAGAGCAGCATATGACTTATTATAAGGAGAAGAGGACACATTTCAAGCAAATGACCCACTGTGACAGGAAGTAGCCCATCTGTGGGACAGTTTCAGAGCAAAAATGACCTGCCGACAGAGGCATCACCATCTAATTTATCAAACTGAGAGACCACACTCTGCACTTGATCAAAAATGAACTGCAGGTGACCATGGTCTCATACATTCCACCAAAAAAATCATTTGTTCCACCTTTATATCTGACAATACTTTCCCTCCTCCTTCAGTCCTGTATAAAGTCATCATGAAGACAAACATAAAATAATAAGACAACTGAAAATGATGTGTTGTTTTGGAAAAATAATATAAGGTTCGTCTGTAAAGTATGAGGTTACAGGCTGACAGAAGTAGCCCAATCATGCAAAATTGTCCAGATTGTCATCCTCATGATATTTTTATACAGGTTCAGGGTGGAGGAGTTCATTCCAAGTGCTACTGATTAATTTATACTTGTTTTGTTTGCTTTTTCCATTGTCAATGTCACATTAAATGGATCTTGATGCATTTTGTTGTCTGGAGTCTTCTGTTTTTAGAGGGTGCTCTTTAGTGCTGTTTGAAGAGGTTTCTCAGCTGGCATGATTGATTTTTCAGTACTAAACGAGAAAGGGGGGAAAGGGTAGGCTGTGTTTGCTCTAAATTCTTTTGCTAAAGCAATTGTCCTTGGCTCTTTTTACTAACTGAAGTCTGAGTAAATTGCAATTTAATGCAGCCAGCAAATTAGAATGCAGACGGCTTAGTTGCCAGCATAGATGGACTAGGCAGGAAATCCTTCAGCAATCCGCTTCTACCTGCTGCACTGTTCATTTGAAGAGACAGAGGACAAAAGAGAACAGAGGACACTTTTAGTCACACACACACACACACACACACACACACATGCACACACACGCACACACACGCACATACACGCACACACACACACACACACACACACACACTCACTTACATGTGGGATGAAATGACAGCATTTGCATACAACCCCTCTTCTGCTGCTAACAAACCTCTGGTGGATTGTGGCTAAGATAGACTGAGCTGTAATGTGTAACCTGTTACTGCTCCTGTTCTAGCAAAGGTCACTTTCTGCTCCAACATTTTGAAACATTGTAGATGATACAGATGCAAATTCTGGACAGGCTAGCTCAGAGGATTAGTGTTTAAGGGTCATGGGAAAAAGAATTGTCTGTAGAGAGAAAGACACTGTGACAAGACCTACAGGAAAAATGTTAACTCTGAGGCTTTGCAGTTATTTAGAGCACACAGAGGAGCAGCTGCAGAGCTACTTCTCAAATAGGCATGATGTAGTCACCAAGAGACAATGCATCATTACTGCTAAATGCTTCTTTAACATCTAGCTAAGAAATGTTATACACTACAAACAGCTGTGATGACATTTCATTTTTACTCAGATACATTTGTCTCTAAGTTTTTGTTGTTGATATGATCCCATGATGATATTTGAGTTGTTAGTTCTTTTCACTATCTTGAAAAAAGAAAGAATAAAAAGCATTAATTTTTGGTGGTACATGTAGAGTTAGGTCACAGACAGGTAAATTACAGAACATATTTCCATGATTGTATTCCTTCAAGTACATGTTTGTGTCAAAAAGAGGAACAATATTAAAAGTATCTGTTGCACACCTGCACATAGGTCAGCAACAAAAAAATAATTTCACATTCTTTGCAAAACTTGAAAGGGATTTGCAAGTTATGGCGTAATTTGGAATTCTCTTTGCTAACACAACCAAAACCTTGAAAATAATAATAATAATAATAATAACAATAATAATAATAATAGTATTATTTATAGCTCACCTTTCAAACCTATAATTATAAAGATGAAAACATATAAAAGAATGCTTGACAGTACAAATCTGATGTGATTGTAAAAGACAGCATTACTTTTTTTGCACAGTATTCATCCTATTTTAAGTTTCTGGAAACTTCTTTAAACAAGTTATTATATCAAAGAGGGATGGAACTACCTCAGCACATTTATCACTTCAAGATACTAAAGTTGTTATTTGGTAGTGCGCTATGCTGTCAAATCAATGCAGTCAAATAATGAAGCGATGGCTTTTTGTTTTCACACAAGCAACTTAAACCTGATTATAATATCTGGACAATCTGCTCCTCTCATTATCTCAAAATAGCACACAGTAAGGTAGATTAGTACAGCTGCACTTCATTCCAACAGATGACGGTTAATAAAATCATCCGGTTGTCTTACTAGCCTGTCCGGCTTATCAGGGCTCTGAGAGTCTGCGTGCTACAGCCTGTAGACTCCCAAGCACGACCCTCCACAATCAAATCCACACACCTGGCTACCACCTGCCAAGCCTGCTGGAAATGTCATAGCTGTATTTCTTAGCTGAACAGGATTATGGGATTTGTAATTGGCCCCATACTGTGCAGGATACTCCAGGTATCTTCACTGCATATTAGTTTAATAAAAGTGAAATGTGATGAAAGTAAGCAGCAAAAAACTAACAAATATTTTACATGCTTTTTGTTGCCTAGGAGAACACAGAAGCAGACCAATTTAACAGCTGCAAACATCATGTACTCAGAGGTTTCATTGAGCTTCAGGTTGAGCAGGATGCTGAAAAGCAGGACATTCAATAGCAGTCTCGAGGTTGCACAATGTACCATTGAAATGTGTCCAGAGCTGCAACTGAGGCTGAATAAGAGTCCCTGAACCAGAGTCACGGAGAGACAGCTCAGACTCCACAGCGGGGGCTCCAATCCCATATTTGTAAAGGCAAAGTCATTTTATTAGGTTGGAGCTGTGATTGGTTGGCTTGGTATGAAGGTGCAGATGAGGGTGGATGCGAGAGGTTGAAATGGTGTGAGATAATATCAAAAATATGCCAGAATGTCAATTTATGAAGCAGACATACGCAGCATGGAAACACACCAGGATTTTTGGTACAAAGAGTTTTCCACATACGTCCTTTAAGATATAAATGCCAAACACGCTTCCATTTCTGAGTTCTTTTGAGTATGCTCGTATAATCTGTCTGATTTTAGTATGAACGGGAAACGGGAGGTGAGACAGGACTGTGCAAAACCTTTCCAGTTCAAAAGATTCGTCTTGTTTTTGAAACGCGCAAAGGGAGAAATTCCTCAGGGTGTAATCCTCGCACACTCGTATGCCTTTGTTCTCTCTAAGTGTATATGTGTTTTCTCTCCTCTCCTCTTCCTCCTCTGTGTTGCAGATTCATCCCAGGACCTAACAGAGAGCTCCCATTGCAGGGCTGCGTGCCAGACTCTTCCCCACATCTACCCTTTTCTCTTCCCAACGAACGGACTAAAACTATTACATCCACGGCTACCGACTGGATTACCTGGGACCACAGAAAGGATATCCACCCAGATAAAACAGCTTTGCTTGCGTGGTGCCAAGGATTTGAAACCAGACTAATCCCCTGTTTGATCAATGAGCCCCATGTTGGTGACTCTCCTCTTCCACACAGCTGTGGCCAGTTTCCGAGCTACTATCTCTCTGTTTCCCTCAATCTGTTTCCCCTTCAAAACTGAAGCAGCTTTGCAGGGGTTGTTTAGAGGTTGTTTAAACATTATTTGAAGACATTTGCCCCTTCCACACAGAGGTAAAGGGTTGAGGAGATTACAGGGGCCTGAACATGTGATCCACCAATCTAAGGAAGGGGACCTTTTGTTTTGGTGCTGAAGGCATTTGTATTTGACACATACTTCAACAGGAAGGCTGTGCTGTGACTACATGGAGACTATTTAGCTGAATTTTCCGTGACAGCAACCACTTGCAGCCTAATGTGAATTAATGAAGAATTTTTAGGAGGTTTTAAGGTCCGCTCTCCTGGACTCACCCTCATTCTTCATGATGGACACCTCTGTTTGACTTTTATTCGTGGGCATGCCCAGTGTAAATTCATGAGCATTTCTTTCCTTTGTATGTAAGAGTTTGTGTATATATACATATATAAATACATTACATGTACGATGACAGAACCACAAAGCTGAAAAACCTATTAAAGACTCTATCTGGAGCTCGAACCCCATGGTGGAATATTGTTCAGCCCCTGACTATAACACTTCTCCAGAGGCTCAATACAGTGTGTATAGGACTGCTTTGCAGTGTATGCTTGCATTGGAAAAAGCCACCGTGAAATAATAAAAAATAAATATTGGTCACTTTTGTCATTCAGAAATGTTGCTGGTTAAACCACAAAATGCTTGTAGTTTCTGTCATGGTGAGGAAAACACTGTATAGAATTGCCTCACAAAAGGAAGCAGCACCAACAACAAATCCTTTCCACTGAGATTAAGTAGGGATTTGGACAGTATCAAGACAGTTATCATCTATTTCTGCTCTTTAGGGTGGTCATGGGTGGCTGTTGATCATGCAGATCTCTAACGCAGCAGGAAGAGTGGAAGAGTGGGTGATTTATTCAGAATGACAGTGAGAAAGTATTAGTCACAATGAAGAAAAATACAGTTATCCCCCATTAGATATAAGTACATTACAAGACAGCCTTATGAGAAATAAAAATGGTTTTCTATACTGATATGCTGTCTCCCATTCCTTCTTCATATGCTGATATTCTGAAAAATGTTCTTCTCATGACTATTTGATATGTTGTAATATGTGGGTGGAAGATCTTGTCAGAGTTTCATTTATATGATGTGTTAACATTGTGAACAGAGTTTTTGCTTGAGTAAACAAGCAATCAACAACAGCACACGGTGAGTATGAAAATGACTTACGGGCAGATAAACACACACACACATACAGTAAACACACAAACGAATCTGTGATGCTTCATTTGTACAATTCCCTTGGTGGCAGAGTGGATTTATCAGAACAGCACATTCAATTCATTCATGCAATTAGAATAAAGATTTTCAATATCGTGCCAGGCGAAATTCCAGATGATTTTCAATATCAGCCTTCCCTCTCTGCTGATATGAGATTTGTGTCTTCTCCCAGTGGACAGACTGGCGTACATTCATCATTTAGGAATTTGGCCAGTTTTATGTGCCCCAGTGTCTCTGTGAGCAGTCACAGAAGGTATGAAAAAGACAGAAACATCAATCTCCCAGTGGTCTTGCCAAAATCAGGAAGGAATATGCAAAGGGAGAGGGAGTTTTTTTTGTTTCTCAATGAGCCGTTCCACTCTTTGTTTTCTCACATCTAATAGGATTCACTGTCCTGCAGTCTTATTGAGCCTTCGCAAAACAAAATAAGTGAGGCATTGACTCGGGATGTACGTGCGAGTCTGTCTCTGGGCGCTTCTTTGTTGCTGTAAATGAATATGTGTGAATGTATGCATCTGTCTTTTTAATCACGTTTCTGTGAATATTTTTAGCGAGGTTACCCGAAGTCTGTCAGCCAGACATCCCACTACGCCACACTGAAGATTATCCTCAAATTTAGTGCTTATGTAGAAAATCAAGGGATTTCTCCCTCCCTACTTATGCAAGTTCTAAGTGGATTTTTGCTTAAAAGGTGCTCGGGGATCAGAAATGGAAGAGGTGCTTTTCCTTATTCCCTTTTATGCACTCTTTAGCTCCTTCCCAAAATGACGGAGCCGTGCTGTGGAGGGAGGTCCTGCTCCATTTTAGGCAGAGCAGAAAGGAACACAGCATGCATAGATAACAGGGACCAGGTCCTCCAGTCTCCTGTGCTGCTGTGCAATCTCAAAAGAGAGACATCCATCAAGTCCTGCCGACCTCCCGCTGAGACCCACAGACAGCCATGTCCACATCACGCTGGACTGCTAATCAACCACTGACAGCAAGGACAACCTTTTTCAACCTTTTTCATGCACAGAAGATACCAGACAGTGCTGTTTACAAAACACATATTTGTAACTTCCAAGGGTATTAGAAGTAAACTTTTGCCCTCTTTGTGTTAAATGTTTGGTTGCATATGGACTTTTCAGTCGGAACCTCCATGGCTCTTTAATGGCATACCCTGTCTGTGCACTTTATTACAGTCATATTCCTTAATCATTTCACATAGTGACCCATAATTTGTGGAAAGGCCACACTCTACCTGTGGGGGCTTTTTGGTCTGTAATTATAGTCATTACAGGTATGAGTCACAGTGAATGTCTTCTTTACGCTGAACATCCACTGGACCCACACAACTAAGAGCATCTCCAAAGTATTAATGACATTAAAACACATTCTCATTGATAGATGCTGAGCACTCAGTGAGATAACCATTATCATCTGAGGCCATTTGCAATGAAGACTAAGAATATTAGACAGTTTTATGTTAGAATGGATTTTTAAATAATCTTTTTCATCATTTAACATGCAAGAAAAATTACATGTCATTATAAGCATTGTCAGCACAGTCATAACTAATAAGTTGCTCATAAGGAACAAATTCAAGGCCCTTTTGTAATATCTCATACTGATTATGAATATTAAAATGTTCAAAGTAACTCACAATTCAATGCTACTACATTGTGTTACCCACTACAATGAGGACATGATTCTTGATAGATTGCAAGGCGGTCATCCACCAAATATCATTTGACTGAGGGGGGGAATACCCCTAAAGAAGATATGCGGTGTCATTTTCACAGAATCTAACAAGTGAGATTAATATGAGATTTACAAAAAAAGTGATAATCTCTTAGCTTGAAGTAAAGACTGGTGGATTAAATAGGTAGACAAATATATTTAAAGCACCTGTACATCTTAATAAAAATGTAGATATTTAGTTTCAGTAGGATTAAAATATAGCATTAATATTTTATCCCACATCCAGTGTACTGCCACTTTTGTGCAATAGTTTCTTTAGTATTTAGAATTCCAGTATTGAGCTAGTGGAGGTCAAAACACTAAACAACATAGCCCTGTGACATTTCCATTGTTTGTAACAAATGAACACATACTCTGATGGGTACACAATATATCACTGTCCATGTCCCATGACACTGCACCAAGCCCCCCACCCCCACAACCGCCAATACACTTGTCAGCCAAATGACTTGCCAGTCTATGATTGTCAGCTGCTGCCATAATGATAATTTATTTTTTCTGCCGCATTACTGTTGCAGCAGTAATGGTTTTATGTTGCAACCCAAAACTGCAAAGGGTCAAACAGTGAGATCCATCATGTTCTACACGAGAGACTGTGTGTCACAACACAGCTTGTCCCACTAGGGGCACCAGTGTCGTCACACATTAACATCCACAGGAGATTTGTTTCAAACTTCATAAGGAAGAGAGAAGGGTGGGAAGGAAGAATAACTACTACATTTAGAAATGTGCTGTTTTCAGCTTTCAGAATAAGACCATCACATGACTGGAGCACATATTGTGGGTGCAAAAAAACAAACAAAAAAAAAAAAAAACAAGCAAAAAAACACACATCTGTGAACATTCCTGTTTCACATGTTTTCAAAAAAGGGTATGCTTTTTTCACACATTTAATAGCTGACAAGACAATAAAAACCCAAGTGCAATGCAAAGAAGAACAACAACAAAACACACAAAATAATGCATGGCAATACAATTATATGATCTTTTTTCAGACACTAGGAGTGCTTGTTGATTCATTTATTACTTGGCATTTTAAATATCAAATGTGTCACATTTTCTACCAAAATTGGTTTCAAATATAATATTTTTCAAAGAAGAATTTGTGTGTAAGACCATCTTCTATTAACTGCCAGGTTTATTCATAGACAGTATGGAACAGATTGTACTACAGCAGTTCTAGTGAAGTGCATGATGTTTGTCCAAGTCTCTATTGGAAGTTCACAACAGCAGTGTGGCCTTCTGGCTGCCTGCTAGAGACAAAGCAGTATGCCATCAGTCCAAATCTGCCCACACACACAGTATGCTGCAGCGAAGTTATCTAAAGTTTGGACGATTGAAAGGAAAACTAGTGCATTTGTTTTGCCCACACACTGAACACACTTTTGCCATGTCATCAGGCTACCTGTCTGTCTTGTCATAATCAATATTTATTTTAGACTTTAACTGTGAGCACAAACCAGCAGTGGCTAACACTATTAAAGTTTTATAGCATACCTGGTTGTGCAGTGAAAAAAAAAATCATTAATCAAGACATGCCTTTAAAGAAACAACATAATCTGATTCACAAAATTAATACAAATTCTACAAGGAAACTATTAAATGAAAGTCAATCTTAACCTTTTTCACACAAAATTCTTCATTGATTCATTATCTGCCTCTGTTTTTTATTCCATAATATCACTGCTCAAGGACAATTCACTAAAATCCCTTTCATTCACTTTTCTTCACAACTCATTTGTTGTCTTCTGTCATTTAAACTTAACAAAAAAACATGGAACCAGAACAACAAAATTAAATTTCAAAAGCCTGCAGATTTACATGGTCAACAAACAATACACAAACTAAATACAAAATAGTGTTGTGGGAAATTAAAGCGAAATGAAAATATTGTTACACTTGGGGAAAATTGGTTGATTTCTGTCTTAGCACAACATGCCATGTACTAGTTAAGAAAAATGTGACATGGGATAATGAGCTGCTGAGGATAGTGCTGGAGTTTTTCTACAGCAAAATGAAACTGTAATTCTGCTGTTACAGGCTATGAAAGTTGTACTGTACTGCCTGTGTCTCTCATGTGTTTTATGCATATAATTATCATTCATGAGTTTGTAACATAGTGAATTAGTAGAGCTGGAAGCAGCTCATGAGAGATTTAAGTCTGAGTGAATGATGAAGGTGTGCGTCTAATGGATGCAGGACGGAGTCACTTCCCAATTCTACCCTCAGCCAATGAGCTGCTTAACTCTCTGGTATGAAAATGAGAGGCACAAGGGCAAACTAAGATTGTGAAGGACACACTCTTTGGACCAGGAGGAGACAGAGCCACCCTGGAGGGCCAAGCACGCCTCATTTAGATTCAACACTATCATTTCACTTAGGCAGGTGAAATTTAAGTCGGATGCTTTCACTCTGTGCAGTGCCAAGAACACGAGCGGACATTTCTTGCATGAGCTAAAAAGACAGCTTGACCTGTAATTGCTGTGCATGTCTTATTGAGGATGTCAAAACAGAATTTGGTGTGAATTACCATAATATGCTATGCAGACCCTTAATGCATAACTCAGTGCAGCCTACGCTGTTTAACAAATCGCCATAACCTAGCAACAAGCACACAGGCACACAAGCATGCAAAGGGCCAGAGCACTTTTCTTTATCTAATGAGTAGAGCAAACCCCACTGCTGGAATGAAACGTTAACATGGCATGGTGCAGAAATCAATTTATATGTTATTCCCACAACAGTGCCTTGGTATGACCGTCCAGGGTATTTCTATTTTGTATTACCTTCCCCACCTTGTTTTTCCCCCAAAGCTATCATCCCAAATAGAATGGTGTCTGTGTCTCAAGGCGATGGTCATTGATCCACATTGGAAGTGAGATACTACTGCCTCAGCCATCAGCACAATGCATTTTATTTGTGAAGTCACACTGATGAGTGCAACTACACAGACCATACCATAACAGTTGCCAGAAACAACTGTTTACACTGTATGTTTCTGCAAACCATGGTCATTCTCAGCGATGTGTATAATTTAAGCATGATTCATCACTGAACGCTCTGCTTCATTTTTATTTTTGGTTTGGGTGAATAGTGGGAACAAAACTCCTGGAGTTTGCCACCACAGACAGGACTTTGCATCTGGACTTTCTTGGTTTGACCCATAAAGACCCAGCATTACTTTTATGTCAGTTCCCAAATGAATTTTTCTCTATATTTTACCTTTCTTAATTGATTTATCACCATTGATTGTAATATTATCCTCCTTATTTTGTGTTTTTTGTTTTTTTTTCCAGTGTAAGTCATGTATTTTCCTATATTTAATTCATCATGTAGATGTTCATAAAAGTTCAGATTAAAGTTGAGGGTTATTTTATCAGAAACAGAGAAAACTGAAGAAAAACTGACTTTTTTTTTTTTTTTTTAACAAAGACATCAATAACTGAACATAAACCCAGTGTCTTCAACCACTGTCATTGATCCAACTCCTTGGGTTTTACTGGTGAATCAATGTTGTAGAAGATGATGGTGTTTCCACGTTCATTACGGAGCCTCTGAACGTCCAAATGGGTCATATCTGATGACCATGAAAAGATGACAAACTGTATTTTATGCCAATTATTTACATGGATTGTAGGGTTAATGGATCAACAAGTATTAATCCGTTTAGATCAGCAGATGCTTTTGGTCACCAGGGCTGTTTGGGTCTTTATGGGTTAAGCAATAAAAACACTCTACTTAGGGTTGGCAAAAGAATTGAAATATAAATGAATACACTGCGAATCAGTTTTTGTCATATTTTCAGACTCTTATCCACACTACACTATATTTCTAAACAGATATTTTCCTCCTCATCCCAAACATGGAGAAAATTGTATGCCTTGCAAAATATCGGCGTTAGTGTGGACAGTATATAAGACCTGACATGCTTCTTTAACTCTAATCCTACTGAGCCAAAATCAGGTCAAAATCAGCCATATTTTCCGTGATACACAGTTGAAAAATGGTACATTCATATATCTAAAGATGAAACATGTTTTTGTTTCAGATTTGTTAAAGAATAAGTAGATTGAAGAGGAAACGCATATGAATGATGAATTATTCGGTGTTAATTGCAGAAAGCGCCTGTATTAAAATGCTGTGTAAAAACTGCACTATATACAGTAGGATTTGACCATTTATAGGAAATGGATGCTCAGTTATATTTAACGGAAATGGTTTCACTGAACTGTTTCAATGAGATCTCAGTGAATCCGAGCTTCTGCCCAGACAGTTAATCCCCATGTTGAACACATACTGTATGTAAACACTGAAGTCATATTTATAGCAATAACATCAAATTCCACTAAAGTAGGAGGTTTTGTGGGAAGCAGTGAGGCAGCGATGGCAAGAGCAGCATTCGACTGACAGTGAGATGAAGATATAAAATGTCCATGCTGAGCACCTGCATGATGTGATTAGATGTGTATGATCAACCACACACCCTATCAAGCACAGAGCAAACGGCTGATGCCAATGAGCCAACTCAAATACTGCCTGAATGCCCTGAACTAACGCTATGCTTCATTTATGATAAATAGCTCTATACACAACAAATGTTTATATCCAGGTATAAAAATAACCCCGTGAATCTGTCTGGAAGGATATTATGTAAGAGCCTTTCACATCATAGAAGCATGATGATATTCTGAACAGCACATACATAGACCAGTGTTTCTTTTTGAACAAAGGCCCACTAATGGCATCAAGAGCCTCCTGCCGCCCCCCCCTACCCTGAAAAAATTAGGGACTGGGGGGGGCTACGTTATTACCCCACCCCCGAAGGGGAAGCGAGGGTATTGTTTTTGGTTCGTTTTTTTTTTTTTTTTTGTCTGTTTGTTTGTTTTGTTTGTTTGTTTGTCAGCAACTTTACATAAAAACTACAGGACCAATTTTCATGAAATTTTCAGGAAAGGTGCGAGGTGATCCAGAATAGATCCCATTAAATGTTGGTAAATGTAGGTCAAAGGTCAAGGTCACCAAAAATGTGTTTTCGCAATGATAAGAGCTACGACGAATCAGATAAAATGTTTGTGAGGGGCAGGGTTTGTTGTGCCTGGCACTACTTGTAAAAGTAACGTGATAAACCTATATGTGGAGGACTTGGTGGGTTATACCGCTCTTTAGATAAAGCCCCCCCATTACCTCATGATTTCCCAGGGGGGGTGAGCAGATATGCATCTATTACACGACGGACCTCAGTCTGGGGGGAGCCAGTGAGTCTGTGATTTTTCATGATTTTTTTTTCCCCCTCCCATCCTCTGCTCCCCCCACCCACCCCCAACCCCCCACCCCCCGGTTGACAGTTAGGAATATTGCAGCATAATGCATTGTGGTGTAATAACCCTATTTTCATATCAAACATGTCAGCTGTATAATAAAACAATTATTTAATAAAATACATTAATTAATTAAAATAGTCAAGATGCTAGAACAGATGGTTCATGTAAATCCTGAAAACACATGGATGCATGAAAATTCACACTTAGCATCCAGAATAATTGATGAAGAAGGTTTCTTTAAAAAAAAAATTTAATCACCAGTTCATCAGCTCACTTTTTGTCCCTTGCTGATCTATTAAAGAGAAATATCTGACAGCCTTCGGGATAGAGGCAGACCACTTAGGCCTCTCATTATTATCTCATATAGATTCATATTCCTGGGACAAATCTCTTAGTTTTGCCTCCAAAACATATTACACTGGGTTTCACAAACACAATTGTCTGATGTCACAGTTATTTCAAACACTATCTTTTCCATTTCTGCGAATATTGTTTTGCAAAGCTATTATCAGAAGCAGATACTATATGTGGTCTCGTTACGTATTATAAAGTGTATATTGGGATGGTAAAATACTGTGTTATCCCTATTGGGAAATTAATCTTTGACATTAACCTTTGTGTCTTAAATATTAGCAAATAAGTGTTACCGCATTTTGAGTTCAGTGTAACACTTAAGCTGCTACTTTGCATGGCTGTGATATTCGTTTGATTTGTTTAGACACTCGTACAACTGAATAGTGTGCCATTGTGTACCACAAAAAATCACAAACAAATAATTATTGTTAAAGTAGGCTGTTCTTTGTAATTTAGCTGCTCCTGCAATTTACCCCTAATATGATGCTTCTTTAAATATACACTAGCAGATGCGATAGTTTTTATTACTGTTGCGTATTCATGCACGTTGTACCGCATTTGTCCAGCAGTCACCACCAAAGTGTTTTGGGCATGGCAACATGACTGTAAGGCTATTGTATTCCAAAATCAGTAATGTCTAGCAAAACAGTGGTCTTGTCAACTCGTCGTTTTTGCAAGTGTCTTCCTTGACCAAAAATACATAAGTATGCCAAACTGCAGGAGTCAGCTCTTTCCGGATTTTGAGTGATTCCCGAGACACACACATACACACACATACATGCACACAGAGGCTACTTGGCTTTTAAAATATAGATTATGATAAAAATGTACCTACAGCTGAATATTTAACTACTATGCTTCTGTGAAAACACCTCATACATAAGAAAGCAATTTTTATGTTGACCATGAGGCAATTTTCAGTACAGCAAAGTTTTGATGTGAAATGTTCTGTTAGAAAGAAACTATAATCCCCAGATGCAGTACTCGTCTGAGCCAACATAGGGGTGTCCCCTGCCACTGCTCTCATTTCATAAAACACTGGCACTGCATTTCCCTAAAGCGCTAAGGGCCAAACTATTTAAACTTGCTCCCCATACGAACAACTTAGTAAATGAATGCCTGGACTATGTCATCGATTAAACAGCACAGTCCTTCTCATATGATTCATAGGCAGGGTGTGTGCATTCAGCCACATAATCTCTCTTTTTCATTTCAGCACCTCCAGAATTGCCTTCTAAACACAAATAATGACAGTGGCAGCAAAGCTCTGCGAGCCTATCCAGAAGCTAATTTGAAATGAGTTGATCATTTGGCTGATTCATAATTTTTCTCTACCCAGAAGCGTAGCTCTACCATGCGGCAGTCAGATATTTGTTTTGCTGCATGCTAAACAGCAATATATTGATAAGAAGACAATGAGATTACATTTATGATACTCTTACAAATACAGTCGCAGAATGAAGCCATAGACAGCGTAAGAGTGTAAGTCTAAAATAGATTATCATATTTATGCTGCTATTAACACAATTTATGTACTTTGATATTACAGCAGTATCATTAATTCCAAGACACTCAGAATCAAACCTAATAAAATAACAGAATAACACAATTTACAAGGCTATATCTAACTCTCTGCTGTGTAACCAATGAAATAACTGAAATCCAAGTAGTTTTAAAACCTTCCACCTGAACCTCCCCTCCATCTTTATTACCTTAATAACATTCGCCTATATTAAATGAAATCTATTTAAATAGCCCTGGTTGCACAAATAATTTGTGTAGCCAGGTTGAAAGAGTTAGGAGTCAAAGGCAGCATAATTAGACGGGACGATTCTGAAACCTAATACAAGATGTAATTAAGGAAATTAATAAGGTGTCAGCCCCCTTTCACTGGGTGCTCCGCCTGATGATTAATCACAGCCTGGGCTAATTTGATTTGTGACAAGGAAAGGGTTGACTTGGTAAGTCAGTTAGGAGAGCCCAACTCGACAGCATATGACATTAATAAAACATGAATAGTGGGGGTTCAGTGAGGAACAAAAATCCACTTGCAATCCACATGAAGCGACCAGATTAAAGAAGGATAGATAGCCTTGTGACAAAGTCATTGACAGCAGAGTGACTGAAATTTAATCTGTCTCTAATGTTCCATTATTGTTATCACTGAATAATGTGACATTCCACCTTTTGAAATCAACATGTGTTGACTGGAATATATAACCAAATGAATTTGACAGCAAAATCTGACAGATAAAAGAATTAAAGACAAGGGCGTTAATCAGTTTTCGGACAATGAAATGTAGGGTGGTGATGTTTTTTCCAGGGGCACCCCATGACAATTGAAGGTCACAAATCACAGGACATCCACAAGCATGGAGATTAATTTATAATTGACAGAGTTCACATGGTGCTTACTCCAGGTGGTGTTGAATCAAAAGCTGAGAGGAGGTAAGAAAACAGCATGTAATTTATTTCTTCAGTGAAAACGAAATGGATTTTTTCCTGTATTTAGTACAACAAGCGAAGGGTCCAGTGGTCTGTTTATCATTTATTATTGTTTTCGCTACCGTGAACCACAGAACTACAGTCGCAGGAACATCTGCATAAAATGATGTGATCTAGTTTTGCATGTAGTATCCAATTTTAAGCTTTGTTGAGTCACTTATGAAAAACAGACAGAGGTGTTTCCAGTAACAGACTTACAAATGCATATTTTTTGTATTCTAAATTACTTCTATTCTAATACCACTCAATTTATTATCAATCTTAAGAAACACTAACGCACAGAAATCTCCTGAATTTGACCCATGTCTTAAATCAGCTGTAAAATACACTAAAAACAATCATCTATTTTCCAATTTGTTTCTCATCTCTTGGCTACCTTGTTAGGCTTTCTTAGCCATGAAAATATTGGTTTTAACATTTTTGTTGTGGGCCTCTGGGCCTTTTCTTTGTCAGTATATCCATCGACGTGCACTCTGTAAGTCACCCACTCTATAACGAATTGACCTCACATGTGTGGACATGCCCGTCTTTGTTTGTTTTATTTTTGTGCAGTTATACTGGATAACAAGGCAAAATGAGAATCCCCAATAGCTGACATGATTGGGAGTGGTGCCGGCTGTCAGTGTGTTGGCTGACAGTGCACTTAGGATTTCAGTTTTGGCTCTGATTATTGCTTTATAATTTTGTTTTTATAACTGGGTCAAAACCGACCCTAACAACACAAAGATCATCATTTCAACCAGAGCATTTCATAATTTAGTGAAAAAAAATATTTTGTATGATTTTGTTGAAATAGAGGTTCCTGACAAATTCAAAAAGCCTTGATGCAATACACAAATTTTATGTGGTTCATTTATGGATTTAAAACCTCAAAATGGGTCGGTGCTGACCCTAACACAAGAGGAAGGTTAAATGAGTTTAGTTTCTAAATTGTCATCACTATTCATCATCTAAAATTGTCTGCAATGTCCACAAGTTAAAGTCTCCCAGAAATAATGGTTTGTCCAAGCGTTGGTACCAGTTTGTCGTTGTTTTAGTGTTGTATTGTGGAAAGAGGTAACTTATAAAACAATGGTAAAGTAGTAAAATATGTATCATTGACTGTTAATTATTGTAGTTATCTCAACTTGTTTTATCATTAGAACTTGTGCTTTTTCTGTAATTTTGAGATCAAATAAGACATGATTATAATATACCACCAGCTGCTTTTGTAGTGGAGTAGAAGCCAAAAGTATGGTATATTTAATAATTACAGACGAGAACAAAAGCTGTAGAACATCAATGTGAATTAAGTTTTCTTAATATCAGCTGAAACTCTGACCACCATTAGTAGCAAATAGCAAATACCGGGTTATATGGCTGAATGCTCATGGCTGAAGAAAAGACAGACAGTCATTGTTAGTTTCTATTTTTAAAGTTTTGATGTCTATATATTTAGATTTTTTTAATTATAGAACCAGACATATCTTAACAACACTGTGAATCCTTTGCACTGATGTTTCAACCCTGAGTGTTTCATGCTGATCTACGTATATAAGTCCACTAATTTCACATCACAAAACACTGTTTATAGAAAAAAAAAAAAGGAAATTTCACTTCTATGATAGCAGCGCCTGAAATAACTCTTCTCACTTCATTCCTGGCATCAACATAAAGCACTGATGCACATACAAAAATAGAAAATAAAGATTTATTTGAATGTAGATGAACATATACTGACACACACTTCTACCTACAGTACACATGGCCGCATTTTCTTTCAGGAGCCTCCAGAATACTTCCTTTGTTCCAGATCTGTAATTTCCCACTTTTTAATCTTGTGAGATAGGCTTGACAGGGTCATGACCTGACTTACAGTGTGAACCTGAGAAGCCCATTCTTAGAGGACTGCAGTGGGAGCAATAACAGAATAAAAACAAGTGGTGCCAGGCACAACAAACCCCACCCCTTGCACGTACTGTAGCTTATTTTGGCATCAATCCAGCTGATGTCATCATGTCTATGCGTGTGGTGATGTCAGCATATGAATTGCCTCTATATATGTGCTAAGTTTGGAGTATATTCCATTATTCATCCTGATGCTTGAGTTTTGCTTTTCCTTTACAAAAATGAAAACATTTCCACCATTAACTAATGACATAAACTGGTTAATAAAATTCACCAGGATGAATGTTTAATGCTCCAGATTTCCAGAGGGAGGAATCCCAGATCCCCTACTTAAAGCTGGAGCACTTGGTAATTTTTTAGCATTACTGAACAAAAAAATGGGTTATTAAAGATTTTTGGCATTACTATACTGAAATACTAGTGGTGTGAGGTGATAGAAAATGTAGTCCATGATGCTCAGATTTGGATTGATCACAGGTGTTTTCAGACAGGTAGTAGATACGTGATGGACAGCTGTAATTACCAATACCTGATCAGATGCATGAAATGATGTCAGGTCTTCTGATCTGGGCTGTGAAGAGACAGCTGCAGAAGGAAATAGTGTATTTTACAATTATTGCAGTTATTCCCTGTGGTTTTTGGCTCCCGCTGCTTTAATGTGTCTCTGAATGTTCAAATGAAACCTATACCCATGTACATATAAAGAGCTTATTCTAAATTAATGGAAGAATTGCTGCTATTGTTAGATAATTATATAGTAATGAGAATGTAACTGTGAATATTATATTTCATTTCCTGTAAATCTCTCCATATATTACAACCTGAACATTTAATTAATATGGTAGTCAGAATGCACAGAAAAATATAATTCTGCAGTTCCATGTTCTAGTTTATTTTCACAGTTTATTCAGAAACTTGAAGTGGTGGACACCTCAACAGTAATTTGACATGAGTCCACTGAAATAACACCCACTATGTTTTTCTAGTTTGAAAATTTGATGCAAGTCCACTTCACCCAAACAGATGTAAGAAAAGTTTGTGTTCATATCACTAACAAAGAAGGAAGTGTCAATCACCTGTTACACTATCCGCCTGAAATAATACCTGCCTCCAGCTAATTCCTCCATGACCTTACTAGACCACAGCAACAAAGGCAAAGTGTGGGCTGGCTTTGACAGGCTATGAATGATGGGAAGAACCTACATAAATAAGGCTGAGGGTATAAAAAAAACTGATGGACATAATTAAGTGTATCGACTAGACATGATGATACATATTGTAAGTCTGTACACATATTTTCCCCAAGACATGGATGAAGCTATGGGGGTGGAACAGGCCAACCTGTCAGAAATACGGCATGCAGGAGGTGTGTAGGTGTAAATAGCAGTCAGGCTATCTGGCAGAGTTGTATCGTGCCATGCCAGTTGTAATAGAGATGTGAGTGTCCCGCTGACAGCCAGTAGCTACCCGGCCAGGGCTGCTCATGAGGGGAATATTTACTTTCATTTGATGGTGATTTGCAGCATCAGTTGAGCAGAGTCACAACGCCAACATTTACACTGTGCAAACAACGAAATATGTCCCATGAATGAAAGTCAATACACCTGTCTGCTAGACGGACAGACTGGCAGATACATGGTCCAATCCAGCCTTGACTCAGTCCTGGGCCTCCAGGAGCATCCAACACTGACACACAAGGTGTGTGGGTGGAAGCTCAAAGGGCATCTCAAGTGATTACTTCTCCTTATTTCAGTGCACAAAATGACTTTTATACCAGAAATAGGGATAGTAGACAGAAAATAATCTAAACACAAGTGGTGCCAGGCACAACAAACCCCACCCCTCACACGTATTGTAGCTTATTTAGCATCGATCCAGCTGATGTCATCATGTTTATGTATGTGTTGTCAGTATATCAATCACCTCTGCATATGTGCCAAGTTTGAAGTAAATTGAAACAAAATGGATGTTTTTATAGACATTTGAAATTTTGCCCATTATAAGTAAATGGGTATTTTTTTTTTTCGTAAAAAATGTGAACATTAACCTACTGTTCCCAAAATGTAAGCAGATCTATTCTGAATCATTGGCAATCTATAAACCCAATGTGGTGTGAATTTAACCAATAGTTTTGCAACATTGTTAACAAACAAAGAAATAAACCAAACCAAAAACAATACCCTTTCCATTCCCTTCGAGGGCTGGGGTAATAAGATTCGATTAGATGCAGACTTCAAGGGTTACAGTTTTTGCCAATATTTTACATATTAATCATGATGTTTTATCAAAAGCATCATCATTTACTATTGCAAACATGCTTTGAACAAAGGCCTCAAATGTACCAGCACATTTGGGACTATGGTCGCACTTCTTGCAAAATGTACCACACTGTTCCTTACATTAGACACTATTCTCAGAATTGAAAACTCTTCAAATCCTTGGGAAAGCACATCTACTCAAAATGCAAAAACTACTTAAAAATGGCAACACATCGTTGAAAAAAGTTTTACTCTTGTTGAATGCCTGTCCAACTAAGCACTACAAATAGACCTCATGTAAGATCACATCTTTTGTGACAACTTTGGGCACATATAGACAAGAACCAAGAGTGAAAGGAAAAGGAAGAGGCAGAGGCAGAGGAGGGGGAGGAAGATGAGCGGTCAAGAACAGAAAAGGAGCACAGGCAACAGACAGAGAATTAATTGGAAATATCAGGGTGATATTTTCCCTGCTGTCTGTCCAGGCATGACAGCGCCTGTCACGTGGATGAGGTGATATGGCCAGACCCTAACAGATATCAGAATCCCCACCAATGTCTCCTATTGTTTGTTTAAGCCTCAGTCACAAATGCCGGTACAAACGGCTACGAACATCATGCAAACGATTTATGGACCATTTCATAGACCTTCTCAAGGCGGACTTATTAGAATAGAGTGTATGTGGACCCTTCCAAGTTCGTAGCCAGGTGAGTGATCCTGTCCAAGATTTCCCACAAACGCAGTACAACACCCCCTTTCACAGGGTGCACAAACGAATGCCTTCGAAACAACCTCAGAACAACGCACAACATTCGTGGATCAGGAGGCCATTCCAGGACTCACATGTTCCTGGTCTGGCTGCAAGTAGATCACAAGAACACATTACTTTATTATTAGGGGTTCCTTATTACGTTCACACGAACGAACGTACAGACAGAGATTCCCATAGTGTTTTTAAGGTGGACGTAGGGCGTTTCTATAGGCAGTAGTGTGTCACTGATGCGAAATTCATGGCGTTCTTAAAGGGGGTGGAAAACAAACTGTAAAGATGGAGTGAATGACTGGACTCAAACACATGGTGCAGAAGGGAATAAGATGTTTTATTAACAGAAAAATAAACACGAAGAAACACCTGGAGAAAGATAATGCACAGTCCACAGGAAGGAGGATCAGTTAGGGTTCGGCACTCGGTGTCGGACGGTTACATTCCCCTCCCTCTATTATTCTTATACCTTCTACTTCAAATTTCTCAGTTTGATATCTTATTATGACTCCTAATTTCTAACTGCACATCAGTGTTCCCACATACATCACAGGAATGCTGATTCAGCACCATGGACAGCGCACAATCCCAAACACATAAACACACAGTCACATCCTAAAAGGCTGAATGTAAAAAAAGCTTAACGTAGTTTAATGTCTGAAAAGAACATCAATAATCACCAAATTATGCATGGACATCTGTAATGCTGGGATTGGCTCCAGCGCCTCCACAACTGTCTGGAGGATTCTTCCGCTGCTGTCGGACCAAAACAGCGGCCACAACCACTGGATCGTCAAATTCTTCATCTTGTAGCTGTAGAAGTTTCAGTCTTGTAGGCATTATTAACATCTTGAATGCAATGATCACGACATGGGACTTTTAGTACACGGCCACTGTTTATTTACCAATCTAAATATTCTGAAACAGCATAAGATCTTCCTACCATTGACTTAAAAGTTGCGTATGAGGGTGACCTACGGCCACCTTACAACAAAATAATTCATGAAGTCACTGTAGGTCTGATGTAGGAAGGTCCCAAGACACCCTTAAAAGGAACCCTGACTACTAAGACATGTTTACCCTAAAAAATGTATTTTGTCGATATTAATAATATTATGTCAAAAATATTTATGTGTTTTTAATTAAAATCCGTTTACTCATACGTCGCCATTGTTGATTACGTCGCAATGCATTTTGGGTACTGACGTCAAATTGTTGTTCTAAGCCAGCTGAAAACAAGCCCACAGACCGGCAGCGGAATGAACTGGTCTGTTCAGACTTTCCAGTTTGAATCTGAGCGTACACAGGCACAAAATGAAAGTGAAGAAAACACCAACCAACATTTACAAGAAAATGAAGACAATGGAAGATGTGAGGTGGTGAGAGTGAGACAGAACAGATGGTGTTTGTACGGGAACTGCTTGCCGATGCCGACAGAGATAGAGAGGGTTTGTTGCAAAGAGCTCAACTGTCCAAGGTACTTATCCATGTTAAACTGACTATATCAGTAGCCTATAACTGTCCTGTTAACATTTATAAACATATAGTATGGTACTACATTACGTGACATGACATTAGAACACTGTACACTCTACCTTAAGTAAATTGGTCTGCCACTTCATATTATAATATTATTTTTCTTTCCTTGTCTAACTCGACCTTTACTTGCTGGAGCTCCATTTTTATTCTCTTTAATTTATTTATATCTTGTCTGTATATGTTTATTTTGATTTATTCTTGTAGTTTTTATGTCCTCTTATTATTAATGTATGGTTATTATGGCTTGGAATGTAAAGTTTTGTAAATTCTTGATATACTCTATGTTTTGTATGTTCTATCGATGAATAATAAATTAATTATTGAGGGGGAAAAAAACACTGTCCATTCACAGATTTTGTAGTCGTTACAGGTGAACTGTCCGTGTCCATCTGTGTCCAGTGGGTATTGTCATCATCAGTGTCCACGTCCACCTCCAATACGTGTACACATTAGTTCAACATCTCCCATCTTTGGCGTTTCCTCTCGCGGTTTCCACTCGCCTGTCGCGGTTTTTTTTGGCTCCTTGTGAAAAAAAATGGTTAGCACTGCATTTGGCTTCATCCATCCTTTATAGCCTGAAGCACCAATGAGCTTTTTAACCAGCCGAGGACGATGACAGTCCTCCAAAGCATCCGGGCTGAAATGACGGGAACAGCCGCGGGTCCTTGGGAAGTCGGACTCTTCCACACACATTTTCCCATTGTTTTCTGATTTTCTTTTCTTGGTCAAAGCTGTGGATACATACATTGGTTCCTTTGTTGCCTTTAGACTGGAAATTGCAAACAAAAGCTGCACAGTGAGGCATTTTGTAATCATTTTTCTCCGTAAAAAAAGTTGAGCAGTTGACCGTTAGCTTTGTGTTGACTCAAGGACAACCTTTTGACGTCATTGTCCCAGAATGCAATGCGCGCGCAAAATAATGGCCACGCCCGTTAATAGAATTGTGTTGTAAACAATGAGGATTTTTATAAATAACACACATATTTACATACATTTAACAATTTTATTTAGTAGTTGAATTCAGTCTCAGTATTTTAAAACCTATTTGTATTTATAGTCGGGGTTCCCTTTAAGAAGACCGTGACAACTGTACGGTGTTTGTAAAACACAAAAGCACGTCATTTTCTCACAGAGGCCTCCAAGATGCTCTTGCGCTTTGAACGGCAGCTGTACCAACTTCATAAGACGACATAAGACTATTCCCTCCACGAATGTCTGCGAACTCCAGAACTCATACGAACCTGGAGATTCGTACGAACACATCATATGTAAGAAGCTTTGTGACTGAGGCTTTACTAAAGCAGGGTAAATTTACAGTCGCGGAAAAAATTATTAGATCATCAAAAGTCATCAAAAACAATGGTTATGCAATCAAGTACTAACTCCTGTGTGTATCA
>JAPQRP010000024.1:28924147-28944142 GCA_037367295.1 Apogon hyalosoma | reverse complement strand
ATTTTCAGGAAAGGTGCGAGGTGGTCCAGAATAGATCCCATTAAATTTTGGTCAATGTAGGTCAAAGGTCAAGGTCACCAAAAATGTGTTTTCGCAATGATAAGAGATACAGCAAATCAGGTAAAACATTTGCGAAGGGCGGGGTTTGTTGTGCCTGGCACCACTTGTTACATACTATTTCTTCTAATACATAGCTAGAGCCAATAGATTGATTCAAATATTTATGTATCTATTTCATATTCTTCCAGTGTTATATTTTCAACTTTAAAGACGAAATGTTATGGATGTTTCTTGGGTGTGAGAAAAACATGTGCATTTATGGACCACTGGTCAATACTCTGACCCTTTCCCACTCGATATGATACATTTTGGACTGATGTTGATAGACAACTACAATGTTTATCATGTGTATCACACACTCCTCCCTGTTCCAGTTCTTGATAAATACTCTGTCAAACACAGTCAAATACCTCAAAAATCAGATCCTGACTTGACATCACACTAATGTACACATACTGATCCAAGGTCAAGCATCCATCAAGTATTGAATAAATAAGTGGTGCACAAATATTTTAAAGGACTGACTGGTGTTTGTAAATAGCTACTGCAGAACGTAGATGGAACAAGCTATTACCTGTCATATGATTTCCATATAATATATGTGGAATGTGTGTGGGAACACCAGTGGGAAAAATACGTAAGACATTCACACAGACGTTTACACAGCTAAATGGGTTGATATGTATGCACAGTACATATACAGGAATAACCTATCTCTCCACTATATACATTGTTTTGATAATGTAAACAGTTCAGTTTATGCAGCCATATCTTGCTGGTGTAAGTGAATGTAAATTAGCTAAATGGTCATGTTTATATTCTTAATGTAACATGCTGCAGCCTTTACGTGCACATATTTTAAAGGAAATGAAAGCACCTGCCCCATAACTAAATATCACATTGTAGAGTAGTATATCACTATTGCTTACATGCTTTTGTGTTAAAGTTGCCTTTTTTAACATTCCCATTGTTTTATCATTGATTAACTGATTTCCTCTAAATGTTCAAAACTAATGTAGCTTTAGCGCTCTCAAGAAAACATGACTGATTCCTCAAATAAACTCGAACTTTTCCCAAGGACTCTTCATTTCCTACAGCTTACATCATATATTGTCACATATGCCCTAACCCACTAGAGGCTTACCCAAGGACAATCGTTCACATGTTCACACATCTGTCAAGACAGTTGAAAGCAGGGCAGACAGACTGATCTCGGGGGGTGGGGGGGGTGCATTTTCACTGCTGTGGACTACATTTCACACAAGCAAAGGTGTGCAGGAGTAATAATGAGGAGATGGTTTATGACTTTCCCTGTGGACATTTTATGCTATTACACTATCTAATGAGCAGTTATAGTTCCCTTGATCGTGGCCCAGGGTTTCCTGTGGACTACCTGCCAAGCATATAACAATCAATTAAAAAGAACCCACCTCTCAAGGGCTTATATTAGATGCATATTGCAGAATGGAATATTTTTTAAAGAAATGGCAAAAATTTCAAAGATAACTGGTTATATCTATTTTAGGACAGATTTTAAAGCTACATATAATAAGTAGACTGAGCAAGCCTGCAGAAAACAGTTAAGTGGTTCATAACAATGTTAAAAGTAGACTTGCTTGGCCAATCAGAGAAAAGTCACAAAAACTCTTTCCAGTATCAGCAGTAAAAATGTGACACCCACAGATGGGATTCATGATTTTCTAGCTGAAAGAGTAATAACAATAGCTAAGATAACTTACCTACATTCGAGGATGACCTTGTGTTCTGTCTAGCTCTTATATGAAATCCGCAAGGGATTGACTGTCTGCACTAAGGTGCCTCCAGGGTAGCACTTATGAAAGCATCCAATGGTTTGTCAGGGGCTGGTGACAATTCTCCTAAGATGGAAATGCCACCCATCAGGTGTGCGCTTACTGATGTACGCTGAGGTTTTGTTTCAGACTTTGCTGTCCCTGCTATGTCCTGACTCACATTGTTCCGTATAAGAAGATACAAACCTATCTTGCTTCATTCAGCACAGAATAAAGTCATTTAACTTTTCCCCCACACCTTGTATGTTGTTTGTCAATCTGTTACTCAGTTACCAATGTTTAGATTCATTTGTTCATGTAGGTAAATAACTTTAAATAATGTGCATGAATCCCTTCTGATATGGAAACCTGCTCTGCCAGTTCAGTGCAGTTCAAAAGTTTTTGGCAGGTACAAATTACATTCAGATTTAACCACTACAATTGCAAATCGACACATTTGAGCTGCCAGTTTTGACAAATAAACATTGCTAAAAAGGTAAAAGAAACAGTTTTGCATGTAACAAACTGTGATTCCACACCTGTTATGCAAAACACTGTGAGTTTCAGCTTTTATGACAGTTCTCGCTTGTTAAATAATGCTTACAAATTTATTGTTAATGCTCATTGCCATGTTTTTCTTTAGCAAGGTTTTATTGAAATGTAGTATGATAACAAAGAAACTGCTGGCTCCAGAGAGTACATTCAGATGTTCGTCATCAGCAGCCGGTCCTATCCCTCCTCACTAGGTTTGCTAGCTGTGTCATCTCTCATTACAGAATTGCTGATTGTATCAACTCAGTAATAAGCTATTAGCTGATGACTGTGTTCTCAACGCCTCTTTTGTTACAATAAGTGTATTAATTATTGCAGATGTAATTATCAGCCCATTGTTCCTCTGTAATTAGACTGTCACTAATGAATTTTTTAAAAATCTGCCTCATGAAAAGCAAATTGATTCATCTGACTCCTACTAACCTCTTTAACTAAAAAGTTTTCTATTGCTACTGCTATAAACAGTCTCACCCTCCCATCTGTTCTGTGACTCCATATTGACAACAGCTTCCATGTTGTTATGATCTCAGCTCTCTCATTCAGTGACCCAGAAATCTTCTCAGGCAGCTCAACAGCCTGATCGTCAGCTTTGTTTAAGTCGGCCTTGCCGCTCACCATCACCACCACAGAGGTTAATGGAGGGTGTTCATACTCAGTGGAAACGTGCGTCATCAGTAGTGTCTGGAACATCAGATCCTTTAATATTAGAATGGCTTCCTTTAATTGATGGCATTGATTGTTAGTAATCTGCTATCGCTGTATAATTTTCCATTGAGATTCCATTGAGTTACTGATTCTATTACTCTTCAAATAGAGGCGAACTCTGATGTAGACTTTATAGTCTGCTACATGCTCTAGTTCCCTAACTGTCTGTGCGTATGTTTCTATGAGCACCATAGCTTTGATGGAGCCTCTCTGTATGAGCATAGTTCTTGTTAATGAGGCTGGCTATGGCCAGTTAGGGAAATGAAGCAGATGCTTAATTTTCTCTTTCTCCTCTCCTCTGTGGATTGGCTGACTTCAGGATATTACACCCAAATTAGCACTGTGAAGTGACAGTTTTTTTCTCTCATTAGCACAGTGTCAAGCAGGAATCAAACCCCCTACAAAGTCCCTTCTCTGTTGTATTCAGAAACCACAATCCACACACTTACACCATACTAAAACCCACAGGCATTTGACCTTTTGCAGGATGGGTGATTTATTCTGGAGCTACTTAATGCACATTCCTACTACCATGCTAACCTCTGAATCTGCAACAGCAGCAGCCCTTAAGGGCTGTGGCTCAGATATCCTTGTCATGTAACACCTAAAGACAGTCAAAGGTCAGTTAGTGGAGGAACAGAAGGGCCACAGATGGAGGTGCACCAACTGGCCCTGCTCTGCCCCAATGCTGTCATATCACCACATAACCAACCCCGACCAGCCCACCATCTCACCCCCTGGGGGGCCGGACCCACTTCCTTTCACATACACAAACAAGGAGCCATACGCGTACACCCAAGCATGTAAATGCTCACACTTCCACAAAAATATGATCTATGAATTAATGAGGGAGAAAAAAGATTTATGTATGATTTCTGAAGACTTTCAGCAGAGCTCTGCTGAATATGTTGGTGATGGCCCCCAGGCAACATGGTGAGCAAGAAGGAAGAGCAGGTGGTCAGAGGTCTGGAGATTATGCCATAGTATAGCCCTTCACTTGTGCTTCTCTTTGATAAAATCAGGAATTCTGCCAGCATTAAATGCATAGTCTGTATAATCTGTCAGTGGATGTGGATCAGGGTTATTATGGTTGTACAAAAACTGCAACTGACACTAGAGGTGAAAAAAGTTATTCACTGAAATAAAGATAAAAAGAAATTTAATCTAAATAAAAACCACCATGAACAACTTAACACTGAGAGAAATGAAAAATTATTTTGTAGGTAAACCTGTGAAGTTAAAACAAAAGTAATGTTGCTTTGTATAACATAGAACTTTTAGAGGATCAAAGCCCTCCCCTTCCAGTGCTGCCCCACGGGACCTTATTTTGGATAAAACACCATTTGGAAAACACTATTGAACTAGTCAACTGTGAGAAACAAAGTAATTTTTTGATCCCCTTTGAGTCATCTACACACATATTTGTCAATTTAATACATAATGTTACAAGCCAAGTAGTTTGCAGTTAGTTGTAAAATTGTCTAACTATCAGATAGTCAAAATTTGTAAAAAGAAAGATTCTAAACACAAATTTTGTCATCATTATGTCTGTCTCTCTATATGTTCTGTTCAGAGCTGTTGAAGACATCTCTGCAGCCTCAGCGTGATCAGTTTTGTTGTGATTTTCTTATCTTTCAATACTTTTACACCTCGCTCTCAAAGCTTGGAGTAAAATGTGTCAGAGCAGCAGCCCTTTTTTAGTGTTGGTGAAATGTAACACGTCCAATAAGATTAGCTGTCCATTCAGCAGTTTAATACAAAACTAGATGTTTCTTTAATATATGTGCCATAAACCATGGCTATCTTTGCTAGTTTTTTGTTTTGTTTTTTTTTTAATGTCACAAACATTTTATGTGTATGTGGTGGCAAAATTCAAACAGGATCAAAAAATGATTTGTCTTTCACCACTGACTGCCTTTTTTGCCATGGAGCACATGGGGCAGGACTTTAGCTCTCCTAAATAAACATTTGATAACATGCACTCTTTCATCCTCTAAAAATCACAGTTTTCCTTATAATACCTAAAAAACCAGTAAATAAAAACTAGACTGAACCTTGTCAAGTCCTCAAAATTAAAATAAAAAGAGGTGAACATTTAAAAACTGTAACAACCCTGATGAGGAAAATGATGTTGTTACAGGTCAAACTATCATTGTTAAATGTTTTTGCATTTACACTGGAGAAGTACATGTTAAAACACCGCAGCAAAAAGCAACAGCTGTGAAACACATCTGTTGCAGCTGTATCATTTAGAATGATACATCACTCAATTTTTTGAATCCCAGAGTGATTAGTCAGCTGTCAAAACTGTGGTCATTCCAAAATACCTCTGAGAATGAAGAGTTTCTGTTTACCGTGGTGTAAATAAGTGATACCTTACTGCCGGCTGACTAAGTGATAAAGAACTTGTCCATTTTTGAATAGTAGTCTGAACTACATTCATCAGCTGCATTTATCATTAGCACAGGGCTTAAGCTGTGAACAGACCTTGTCATTACTGAGTCTAATTACATTTTGATCCAAGGTCTCAGACAGACGCACTCCCACACAAGGACACACTCACACAAACGTCCAGTCGTTCAGTGTAAGAAGGAGATTGAGAAGAGACAGGAAAATGGGCTTGAGGACAGTGAACAAGTGTAAAAAACAGTTGAAGTAAAAGATGAAGCTGTAAATATTAAGTTAGAGTAAAGCAGTAACACTCCTCGGCGTCATTTGGAGACCACTGTTGCAACAAGGAGCCAATATGTGCATCACACTAGACACTGAAGCGCCGCAACATGAAGTCAGTCAGTGTAACTGCTGAACACCTCAGTATGATGCTCTCACATCTCAGTGGCAGTGCTGACTCTCTCGGCAGGCGCTATGATCTACAGTTCAAGGGGGTGATGCCAACAAAACCGGCGGCAGGTTTGACAGGACCATGCCGAATTACACTTCGGACTTCATCAGAGTGGAAGCTCTGGGTAATGATCTGATGTGCAATGATCAGCAGCACCATGTTCTGATTAGCGCTGACAGCCTGATGACAAGAGAGCTGTGACAGCAAAATCTGTAGTGAGAGACTGTGAAAGAAGGACAGGGAAGAGCGTGGTAGACAGAAAGGGCGAGGTGAGAAAGAGACGAGGAGAAGCAGAACAAGAGTGAAAAGTACGAAGAAATAGGTCTCAACACAGAATATCTTCTTTAATCAGTAAATTGAGAGACACGGTGATCCGGAGAGATGTTTATATGGTAAATAGAAATGTCCATGGCTGCAGAGAGCATAATCTATTTGCCATTTAAAGGGTTATCCTGCAAACAAAGACAGTCCCTTGTGCTTGATAATGCCACCTAAATTATTTTCCTTTTCCATCTCACTCTTTTTTTACCCCTTCTCTTCCTTTCTCCTTCTAATACACCCTCTCTACAACAATATGTCATGCAATAGATATAATTGCAATAATGCAATTTGGTTTGGAGGCGGATTGAGAGAATAATTGGACTCAACCCCAACACTGTGACAGGCTAATGATTTAGCATGGCCACTGGCTATTGTGAGAAGCGGGCGCTTTCAACGCTACTGAGCTAATTTCCTCTGATGATGGTCTTAGCGCGTTGTCTTTGTGTCAGCACAGAGGAGAGTATGGCCATGAGGCGGACAGCTAGATGATGTAACCCACCCACCCAATGCCAAACAAACACATGTCTCTTGTCTGGGAGAAACCACCCACTGTTCTCAGTTACTTCATGCTCAAAATGGACCTCATTTGAAGTAAAGATAAAGCAAATCCCCCAGCAAGACGAAATCCAAAACAAGGCCTCATCTCAATTCACTTCCTCTAGACACATGAGCACCGCAGGAAACTAAACAGAACTGTTACCAAGAGGAGAGAAGGTATTAGCAAAGCCATCATAATTAATTAAAGTGTTACATTAGGGCAGGACCAGAACTTTAAATTACTACAGCAAATTTACTCAATTGAGCATAAGGAAAAATATGAATCTGTATAACTTTGATGCAGCAGTGTTTCCGATGTTACACTGTACAATATTCAGCTGCAATTTTTGTGATGTATTCTGATACAAACAGGCAATATACATTCAAAGCACCAATGGGTAGAGCTGTCTGACTTTGCTGAGAGAGAAATTTGCATTTGAATAGAACAAGTGCCCATCACTTGCACAACAATAATAAGGAAGAAGCGCTTTTACCAGTGACCACTGTTCAAAAATGTCACATCTTGATACCACCTCTGTTTGATGAGATGTGAATAAGACTTAAAGACATTTTCTCCCACTTCTGCCAAGTACAAACTCGAGTAAAACAACCACAGATAAGCTTGTTTTGCAGTCTGTGGACATGATGTGAATGTGAAGTGTACAAAGTCAAAAGAGGCTGTGAAGCAGCATGTGTGTGGTTGTGTGTGTATGTGGCAGATGAAGAGCAGGGCTTCAGACCAAGTGGGTAAATTTATTTATATCAGCCCATTTTATGAGCCTTGCAGCCAACAAGATGAAAGGGTTATGACAGTGTGTGTGTGTGTGTGTGTGTGTGTGCGTGCGTGCGTGTGTGTGTGTGTGTAAGTTTGTTTAGATGTGTCTGAAAGCAGATTATTAATGACTTTTATCCAGGTAAAGTGAGGAAATCTCACAAAATTATATTAGCTGTTTTTTGACATTTTGTGCCAGCGGCAGTCACAATGAAATGTTTTGCTATGACAGTGTTCCTCTCTCTACCCTTTCGCTGAGGCACTGTCATTTTTCTCCTCTCTCTATCCTCTCCCTATTTGTCTTTTTTGTTTTCCTATTTCTTCAGGTCTAATTTGTCCTGTATCTTTTATATTTTGCTATTTCTTTTGTTTTTTGCTCTCTTTCTCTGTTGTGTTCTGAATCCATCTGCTCTTTTGTTTCTGTCTGGCTATGCTGTTGTCGTGTATTGGCATGATGGCTAAAACCTCCATTTCACACAGAAAAGCAGTACAAAAGGAAAACGAAAGAAGAGAAAGCCAGAATGGGATGAAGGCAGACAGGAAAAAATGTACCTGGTAAGCTCAGAATCACTGGGTCTGGCAAAGCAAGGGCTAAAGGAAAGAGAAAAGCATTTATAAAGGTTAGCACCAGGAACACCTTCTCTCTCCCGTCTTCCTCACTTCCTCTCCGCCAGAATCAATGCTCCAAAATCCCCCAAAGCCAGATCCTCTTACATCCTATCAATTATTCAACCAGCCTCTTTTGTACAACCACTCCTGTTTACAACGACTGCCCAGGCCAATTGTAAATGTTTGCGTGCCCACTGAGCCCCCATCACCTCCCAACCGCACACACTGATTACACAGTGATTTAGCCCTATTCCGCCACCCCCATACCACTCACATCTGCGCTGACGGGGCATCTGTCATGCTGGCACAGAGGCAGCCGTAGAGGCAGATAGCCCTGAGCTCTGAGGGTGAACAGAGTAGAGCGAGATGAGCAACGCCAGTCACCGCCCGTGGAGCTTGTCGTCTGGGTTGAGGTCTGGCTGAGGGCACAGCATCTGGCTGCCAGTCCCGGCAGATGTGCAGTTACACTCAGGAGGCTCTGAAAATATGTGTCTGGATGTTGGCCTGTTCCACAGCACCACCAGGATAGTTGGTGGACAGAAAATATTAGTTGAATTTGTCATTACAGTGTCCTTTAAATATACTAACAGGTGTCTTTTGACACTTCCAGCAAGAGTCTGTTCCACAACTTTTTCTAAATTCTAATTACATTGGGTTTCAATCAATATTCAAAACAGTTTGCTATCCTGTACTTTGCTTGTTGGTAAATATATTCAAACATCACCTTTTAACAATAAAGATCTAAATATCCCTGAAACTTTGGTACTGTGTCAAATGATTATATAGAACAACTAACTGTGGTAAGGCTGTTTAGTTTTGTAGGCTATTTGAAGGGCTGTTTCTTTTGCAAGGAAAGCTTTTTCTAAAATGTATAAATTAGCATTGCTTTGTTTTGAAATGAAAATATTACTATACATATTATTAAACCCACAATTTCTACCATAGCAAAACATGCCATGCTTCTTGGTGTATAAAATGTGTCAGCGACTACTGTAATAGATTTTGATGTATCATATTGCAAGGTCTTGGAAGAAAATTTTAGTAGTATTATCTTATAAATAAGTATAAAATTATTGGTTAGTAGTTCTGCTTATACTATCTAACATAATTCACAATGTAAAGCCTGGATCATTAAATCATTGACAGAAAATTCCAGTTCTTTGAAACTGGAGCCTTTATTGGTCCTTCTGAACAACAAAAAACTTTTATTTATTTTTTTTTTTCAAATATCAGTTTCAATGTATGAGTTTCAATTTTGTATCATATTTGATACATTGGGTCCCAATGCTCAAATATTATTTTTTTTGAACAAACAAAAACATAATTTATCACAAACATGTCAAAAAATTGGTAATTCCTTTTCAAAATTGGCAAAGTTCTGCCTCCTTCCTCATTAATGATAATCTTGCTCTGTCACTGAAAAGGCCTCTGGTGAACAAATTCCTCCCCCCCGGTGGATTATCCATGTATTGCATGTATGTAATTGTATACATCATGTTTTTCAAGAAAAAAAATCGCACTGATCATGTAGAGGGCTTCAAAACTCATGTATCAAATATGACACATTTGGCATTATAGGGTTAATTTATAGGGTTAATGTAACTACTGCTCCAGAAACCAGTTTTGCTCCATACAATGTAAAAACACTACTTCCTATTTAAAACAAAATGTTTAATATAATTTTTCATATTAACCCATAAAGACCCAGGGCTACTTTTATGGCAGTTTCCAAGAATTTTTCTCACTATTTGAGTGATATATTACCATTTACTATAATATTATCCTCTGTATTTTGTATTTTTCAGTGTAAATCAGGTATTTTTCCCTATATTTAATTTACTGATCATGTAGATGTTCATGAAAACTCACAACAGAAAAAAAAAAATAATATAAAGTGAGTTTTTCAGCAACAATATCAAGGACTGAACATAGAAACAAGCAACTTTTGTCAGTGATCCTACGCCATAGTTTTACTGGTGAATCAATGTTGTAGAAGATTATGGTGTTTCCATGGTAACTACAGAGCCTCTGACTGTCCAAATGGGTCATATCTGATGACAATGAAAAGATGACAAACTGTGTTTTACACCAATTATTTACATGTATTGATAGGATTAGTGAATCAACAGTTATGAAACATTTTAGATCAGACAATGGTTTTGGTCACTGGTGACTATTTGGGTCTTTATGGGTTAAATAGGTCATGATTCTGTATTACATAAATATGTAGTAGCCTATGTATTAGCCACTGCTAGCCCATTAGCTAATGAGAGATGATTGATTGGTTGATGCAAACATAAATGTGTTTGGCTATGAATGGACACATTTTATTGCTACTAAAACAAAGTAACACATTTATAATCATCAATAATCTGTAAAGATTCTCTTTAAATCCCAGAAACTGTCATAAGTTATTTAGAAAGTACTAGTGGATCAAGTAGTGTTATTGCTGTTAGCTCTCTATGTACCATCTGATTTGGGGAAAACAAAGGTATTAAAAAAGAAAGTTTTATTTCACGTCAAAAATAAGGCAACACATCTATAATCATTGCCTGAAATTGTTGGAAATAATATAGAAATACAAGGGATGGAGAAGTACCAAGCGTGATGGATTAGGACATTGCTGTTAGCATTAGCATTAGCAACTGTTAGCTCATTAGGCAATGATAATTGATTGATGGCTTGGATTAAAATTTCAAGAAATTATGGCAAATGTACATGACAAAATGGGCTTCCCGTACAGATCAGGTAGTGACAGTTAGAATTAACCACTAATTGTTACTAACTTTGGTAGCTAATGCCTACTTTTTCAGTAGAAATGTATTTTGCTTAATTTGTGTGTGTGTGTGCGTGTGTGTGTGTGTGTGTGTGTGTGTGTGTGGGCATTAGCTTATCAGAATCCTCAAGCTTATAGGAGGAAGCCTTGGTAGCATAATGGGAGAAAGTACCACAGCACTATAGAGCGTGTGAGGTTTCTGTCTGTGAGGATTTTAAAGCCGTAAATATCAGCAGCAGACCACAGAAGCGGTGGAACTAATGGTTTCTGTGTGTTTGATCCTCCCTTGTTCTGTCTCATCACTCTCTCCATACTTCACCTGCCAGGGAAATTTATGAGGACGCTGTTTCTCCACCCTACATACCAGATAGGGGACATTTCTCTGGAAAACAAACCATCAATTTGGTAAATAAGGAAGGACCAGAACATTTGGATAATTAATTATGAATAATGCAGTCATACTTGTTACTGTTGTTATCGATGGAGTAAACACTGAAACACTTAATAAGATATTTCTCTACTTACCCTAACCCTTGCATAGGGGATGAATACTCACATGTATGTCTCATCTGCATTTGTTCAGATGTTGTGTTTTCATATGTCAGGGACCCTGTTACATGGTTGGCAGTAATTCAGTGTGACAGTAAAGCAATACAATTTCTTCAAATTAGAAACAGACTTTAAATAGATACCACTATTACAATCACGTTCACCACAAAGGGCTGCAAGCCATGCACCACAATATGTTCTATATAGTTATATTGTGTAGTCATCAGCAAGCAAAGCACTCCCCTACAAGCACTGCAGCCTATCATAATATCATGTGCATTTGTGTGCAATCTTGTAGCTTCAGCTGACAAAATTAAATCTGTCACTTGGGTCACATTTGTGTATCACGTCCCAAATAATCCAGTGGCGATGCGCAATGAAATGCATTTTGCTGGTGTCTGATAGCTGCTATGTATATTATCAGCACGACGGTGCATTCAGTGCTCAAATTTTTTGCCTATCGATGTATAAAGGCGGGCTAAATTAAATTCTCACATTTATATGAATTGCTCACAATGACTTGACTTTTTTTTACTCTTGAACCACCCGCTTGTGCACACAGTATAGAGTATGTAACATAAAGAGTGTAGGTGCACATATGAATGGTACAATGATAGTGGCCAGTTAATATTCATGTATCTAACAGTTGCACACCGCAGGGCCTCTCTTTATCAGTGCTGCTCACATTGCCAAAGACACGAGCATTGCCAAGACTGCCAGGCTATGGCCATGCTAATGTAACCCGTTAGTTTAACAAAAGCTCAGGTCAATGGAGCCTCCAGTGGCTAATTGCTTCAGAGAGATAAGTGAGTTTGACGACGCAGCGAGGAGCGGCTCAGCGAGAGAAAGCAGCGAGGGAGAAGATGTTAATGAATCCCAGTTCACTCCAGCGTCAATATCTGCCCGTCGCAGGCCTGCTGCAAAATGAATATTAAAGACACTTTTGATTGTTTGTCTTTTTTTCTTGGTTTCATTGAATTTTAATGGCCTGTGTTGTGGTGTTTTTGTCACATATTCTATGTGAGGTAAGAGAGTGTGGCTAATGTAATTAATCCTCACACCATCACCTGACAGCTATCCAGCTGTGTTGGCCAATAAAATCACATGGCCATGTTACTTTTCTTACATGCTGCATCAGAATGCAAAATATTTAGAAGTGACTAAACTGTGTAACTGAGCATGCTCAGTGATGAAAAAAGGGCAGAATACAAATAGATAGTGTTTGAATAGTGTACTTTAGACAGCTTCTTTGTGAACTTCTGAGCACATTTGAGTAATTATATGTCATGGTTATTGAGCAAAGAGATTTGATCTCTTGATGGAAACATTTGGGCAAGAGTTGATTTGTTCCTTCTGAAGTGACAGTGACAAGACCAGAAACTGCCATCCGGCGCTGATAACACCAATCAGATCTTCTTCATCAGCTAATCTCCCTCTGACTTATATTAAATCAATGTCAGTTTCAGACAGCAGGAGCTGGAGACTGTTTCCTCTACAATGGCAAAGCTCTCTTTTCCTAGAGCTGACTCAAGTTGTCACACATCTCTCTGCCTCTGACAGACTCACTTCATCTGAAGATTACCATTCTCACTGAACATGAATCCTGTACCCATATTTCCTGGGTATGGCTGGAGGCTAATACAAATTGGACTTGACAAAAGATGATGCATAAGCCAAGACAACGGTGTTTCATCCCTTTATTTCTCCCTCTCTAGGTACTTATTGTGTGAATTGCAGACGAGTGCTATGATGGACTATTGGAGGCGTTTGGTTTGACGATACAAGTGGCCTCTCGGGAGCCACCGAGCCTCAGCGCATAAACAAATACATATTTAAAGCACTTTTCACACACCCTACCTCTCTCCAACACCCTAGCTATACCCCTTATCTATGTTTTTCAAAGTGTTTGTTCTTCCATTTTTTATTTTCACTGAGACTGTTTATCCTCTCTTGTTAGCATGTTGTTCTGCCATCATTTTCTTCATGCTGTTTGTTTGCCTCTGTAGGTCCTGCCCTCTGGGCCTTACCAGTAGCTAACCCATGGAGATGTAAGCAATGAGTCTCCACTGGGGCATTTAAAAGGTTAGACCCCTGCTGACATTTTTATGCTGTCTGCCAGTGCAGTTCACACAGTAAATACATTTCTCTCTTATTTTTGAAGCCTGCAGGTTGAGGATGTTGAAGAGTTTTAACACCAAAAAGACAATGTATAGACTGATGCCTGCTAAATTCGTGTGCTAAGCAATATCTCATTAAAGGTGAATATGGTTATACAAAATCCCTTCCAGATACCCGGAGGCCCCTTAGTGAGTTCAGTCCTTCTCATAAATTGGCAAAATTGTTAGAGTGAGCTTGTGTTCTGTTGCAGGGCTCCTAGCTTACACAGCCATATGTTCTGTGCTCTTTTTCACATGTTCTTGTTAAATAAGACTGACCTGAAACTGGCTATGAATTTGTTCCTGGCAAGTTGTCTTTGTCTCTCCAAATATGGTTAGAACTTAAGTTAGAGGTGCAGCATCAAGCTCCATCCGCCAGGGAGCAGAGCAACGCAAATTGTCCTCAAATATTGATTTTGGTGTGAAGAGCCATGTAGGATGGAGGGAGCAAGACACCGGCTCATCTACACCAAACCTCAGGAGGAAGTAGAGAAAGAAATAGAGAGTGGGAGGGAAAAGATGAAAAGGGACATGGGTGGAGGGTTGGTGGACAGAGCCCCCATATGTTTTGATGATACACAAGCTCCAGGGACATTTTGCCTTATGCTAATGAAGCCTGAAAACATTTTTGCTATATCAATACATGTATGTGGGAGTAAGTAGGTGTCTGGTAAAAGTTCTGAAAAGTGAGTTCATGTGACTGTAGGTGTATTTGATTTTGTGCAAATGCGGCTGAAAAATGTCATCATATTGCCTTTCTAAATGGACCATTGTTGCTCAGATGCTGCTCAAGGAAAGAGGGCATTGTGGTGTGACTGGCCTAACTGCATTGCTGCACCGTAGGCCTAAAAATATTCCATGTCAGTGGTCCCGAGAGAAGCCCAGTGCTATCCAGGCCTCTCAGTAATGAGAGAGTGGAGCTGCCTGCCACTGGTAGCCCCGCTGTCCCCTAGTTCCCTTTGGCTCAGAGCTCAGCACTGGAGCTGGAGAGGCAGTGGCTCAGCTCCCACAGATTTATCATAGCTCACAAAGCAGCATGTCTGAAAGCAGAGGCTCTCATTCGGCAAGAAGCAGCCCCTGGCGGGCTAACCCCTGGGCACACTGACCCAACACATTCACATATCAGAGAGGCAGACAGATACAGTTTGAGAAAGACTTTCACTTGGATGTGTGTCTCAAAGAGAAAAAAATATATTTGGAAAGCAAAGGAACTAAAAGCTGAACACGAGTATACAAGCAGCAGCAGAGAAATAAAGATAGCGTATGGGACAGAATGGGTGAAAAGTATTTTGACTGCACCGTCTCTTGTATGATAGGCAGTGTGGCGGAAAAGAGCGAAAGGCACAAGAGACGGACAGAGAGATTCAAAGAAAGGGGAGTGAGAGAGAGAGAATGGACAGAGATAATTGAGAGATGTAAGATGGTTGTTCGGGGAGCTATGCTATTGTACTCAGTGCGGTAATGATCGAGCCCTGTGGGGGAAAAAAACATGTTGAACTACCATTATCTGTGGCAATTATTTCAGTATATCTCACCGAAGCATTGATGTGAAGGAGGTTTGGGAGGCAATCAGTGGACAATGTGCATACATACACATGCTGAATCTCTGTATAAAGGTAGTTAAAAAGATGCTTATTCATACGCTTCCTCTGTATTTACAAGGCTTTTAAAGATTAAAAACCTGCACAACAGGAATGAGACACAAACCAAAGAAAGACATACACAACAAAGTCAGATAACAAAATAAAGACAACTCATCCTCCTGGTTGAACATTTTATGGGCCTCTCTTTTAACAGTTAACATAAGAGATGTAACAGAGTGAATATAATAGATCAAAGATATTTTACTTTGAAGGCTGAGCTTGGAAATGTTTCTGGGCAAAAATGAGACATTATAATCACCTTGCTACTTCATATTGTACCGAGCTGTATGTAAGCAAGGGCCAACAGCTACCCAGGAATGATAGGGCTTGATATATATACTGTATATATCTTTATCTACTTCAAGTGTCAGACATTTTACAAAATTCTCACCTTTAATTTCATGTGTGTGACATCCACAGCAAAAGATGGGAGATATCCAGAAAAACAAAACATTCCCAAACGGTTTCAACTAGTGCAAATATCTTACATGAATTTTTAATATGCTGTTATGATCCTACACTGCAATTCCTAATTAGAACTGCAAAATGACTCTCGCAAAACAGTCTCCTTGTGATAGTGACTTGACCCACAAGAGCAATTTTTTTTTTTTTTGCTAATTTGCTAGTTGCTAGTTATGAGCTCCTATCGCTTTCATTTCTCCCAAATCACTTCCAATATAAGCTGTACATATAACAGCTCATCTGGATGGTATCCAGCAGTACTTCATAATTCACACTCATCCAAAAATGCTTTGTTGAAATATATACTTTGAAATGCTTTATCTGTGTTTGAAATTGACCATTTGTTGATCAATCTCTATTTTTTCCAATATTGGAAAATAAAAGTCCAGTTTTTGTCCAGCTGTACCCTGGATGTCCATGATTGTAGTCCATTGGTCTCAACAACCAGCACATAATATATGCTGTATATGCGGCTCCTTATGGCCAGAGTTCGTGATGAGTACATTTTATCCCTTTGTATTGTGATGAATAGCCTTGCTGCAGTCTTTTCCTTGATATTTTCCCCACCGTGTGCAGTAAATATGTGAGTCATTCATCCTTTCCACATGGAGAGTTTCAGGTTTCGTCCTGGCTCGGTGACTCTCTCGCTATCGTGTGACCTAAAAATGAAACAATACCACAGATAAGACAAAAGAGTACGTGTCACAGCAACATAGACAATGTTACCCTGAAAGCCGGTCAGGAGTCGGGGAAAACTATACTAGCCAAATCAAGCCACTTTCGCCTGTAACTCTCTTTCTCTGTGCCCTTTTCACTGGATTGAAAATGTGTCTATGTAGTGTAGTTGGCTGACTGATTGCAAGGGTCGACAGTGCCTCAGTTGTTAAAGCTGTAATGGTTTGTTTACTTGGGCAGTAAGTTGAAGGCCATAATCAGAGATGTAAAGAGCTTGTTTTGTACGTCATGTGCATTTATAATCAGAGAATCCGCTCATGTAATTACAACGTGTCTGTGTTGGTAGTGTTTTACCATGAAGGCAGATATAAGGGATTGAGACATGAGAAAACATTCATCTTATGGTGTACCGCCTTTGCTGTTCTTTGTTAAAATGTGTTCAGTGCCTCAGTCAGGCAATCTATGCATCTTTCTATAGCACACCTACGCTGTGTGGGAGTTAAAAAAGAAAGACAGACAGACAGATACAGATCATCACGGTGAATGAGACACTGAGTTGGTAAAAGCAGGTCATGGTTAGAGAAAGAGACGCAGGATAAAGAAGAGACATGCAGAAAGAGCGAGAGACCAGGGCTACGCGAGCCGTTGCCAAGGAATCGATGTCTCATTGCAACTATCCTCAGTGACATCTGCCACCAAGTTTCCAAGTAACTGCTCCTCAGTCCCAAAGCACCTTGCAAATGCACAATTAATGTCCACTGATGCAGTCAAGCATCGGCTCCTTATTCCCCTCTCAGCTGATCGGCTAGTCAGACAGAGAGAGGGAGACACAACAGAGAAGAATATAGACAGAGTTGTGCAACAGAATTGGGATAATTGCACCTATCAGACCCAGAGTTGGTGTTAGGCCCAGGGTCATTAATTCCACTGTCTGTGACTTAGCCAAGCAGTGCCTGTGCTCCTCAGTCTATCCCACTCACCAATTTAATTATGACTCTTAATTGTAGAACCTCTGTGGAAGGCCCCTGCCATAATGCATTCTAATGAATGCGACAGATGTTGTGCTGTTATGCCATCTCTTGAGCAATTACTCTTATGGCACCCGCGCTGCTTCCCTCACAACTGTTTCTCTTTTTATATTTCACCTGTAAATAAACTGCACCTGCTCCATCCCAAAACACACACTGTGACACATACATACTCACACCCCTGTCGTCAGTCCTACAAATTAACTTTCACACTTCACCAGCTTACAAAGGGCCATGAAGGACCCTCATTTAAATCAATTTAACTCGTTTGAATAGCATCAGTTTTCATGTCATCACACAGTTGTATGACATACTGTGTATACAGAGGTGTTGTGTTTTCTTCTTATTTTTCACATTTACAGAAGCAGATGTACTTACAGCACATTAACAAAGAAGGCTCACTTGTGGGCATGCTTTTTGATTAGCTCCTTTTTTTTGGTAATTTTTATTGATGTTTGAAGTGAGTGCTTAAATTAGCTTACACTAATTCGGAGGCATATTGAAGACCCAAACAACAGTTGTTTACAAGATTATAATTAATTTGCTTGGTAAGCACTTCAGAGTTCTTTCTTTTTATATACAGTCACATAAAGTATTAAAAACAAATGTAAGAGTCATCAAGTTGAAAGTTTGTTTACCACACACTAATTGAGATATTTCACAGGGGAGAAAAATCAATTGAAATGAAGATCAAGGTCAATTCTAGATACGTCAAATGTTATCGGAGCCAAACGATGCTCAGCAATACATTTATTTATTCATGCTGGACATTGTGTGCTTCTCAAAGGATTTTCAGATGAGAACATTGATGAGGGTATATGCTTTGTTGCTGCATGCAAACTGAACATCAGCATCAATAATAAGAGTTTGTAGGGTGAGTCTGTTCAAATGGAGAAAAAGAGCTCTAGCAGCAAATGTGTAAAAGAAAACGGATGCACACAGATGTACACAAATGGTCAGCAATGGTTATAAACAGATATTAAAAGCACAGCAGGAAGAAAATCTCCCTTACATTGTAACAGTATGGGAGTACTTCTATTTACTGTACTGTTTAATGTTCCATGGTAAATGTATCAGCATGAAATTATACTTAAAGCAACAAAGCTTGCGCTGTAAAATTATATTATAGTTAGTGATAACAAAAATGGTGATGTAACCATTTGCTGATTAGTTAGAAAATTAAAATGATATTAATACTGAGGCAATATATTATTAATATTAGTATGATTTTTTAATAATTTCCAAGTATAGAAATGACAAAGAAGTGTCTATTAATGTGAGAATGTGATGCTCATTTCTATCCTATAAGTGATTTTTGTAGAAGGCATCTCTTTGTTCTTGAAAGCACTTCCCCTCCCATCCTCAGCTCTGATTGGTGCTGATATTTAACCTCTGTGATGCTGTGGACACCTTCAGGGCCAATAAAGATACCTGTGGGTCATTTCCCACCGAAAACTCATCATGAACTCGAGTGCATTGTTACCCCACACAATGGCTAGGTAGGATGACAACACAAACATCAACTCATATGTGCAACTAACCACTGTGTGATTTGTTTTCACATACATGTGAAACTGCCAGGGGAGGAATGCCAGGCTAATAGATGGCACTGCAGAGCATCTCCTCTTTTGAGGGTTGGTTGTTCCAGTTTCTTCTCTCTAAAACTGTCTTCATCCAGAATGGGCACATTGCTGTCCTCAAATCAGGATCCCTAATCCTTTAGGTTTAGTCTCTCTTTTATAGTTTCTGTGATGGCTCTTCCTTGCTGCACTGAACTACATATACAACAGTGCTCAGCTTATGTTTGGAGAAAATAATTCTTTCATACCTTCTTCTAAGATATACCAAGACCTGGATACCAGCTCTACATTTTATAATACATTTGGGTTCATCACCAGTCAGCTACAGAAAGAAATGGCAGAAAGTGTTTACATTTACAGGTATGCAAATACACATCTCTCACCTTGGTGGTTTTGACTTTATTACCAGTGCTGCAGGACCAGCCGGTGAGATCAGGCAGGACCTTACACTCCTCTCCCTCCATGCATGGCTGCATTTGACACCACCACTTCTGAGCTACAATGGAGGCTGGAGCAGAAGGAGAAGTTCACAGGAAGAAAAAGATGACAGGTCATTGAATTAATGATGTAACATGATCAAGTTGGCTACATGTATTATTTTTTAACAGGCTGGAATAGAGTAGGTTTTAAAGACACCGAGACACAATCGCCTTCATTACTTATCTACCAGAGATGGGGGACTCAAGTCGAGTGACTTGACTCGAGTCAGACTTAAGTCGCCAGACTGAGGACTTGTAACTTGCTTGATTAACAGTGAGAAAAAACTTGACTTGACTTTGACTTGCCATTCATGACTTGAGACTTGACTTAGACTTGTATGAAATGACTTGACAAGTCATCCCTGTTTTGGTCAATATGTGAATAATCATAAAACATCCTTAACTTTTTGTTTGTGGTGTGTGTGTATATATATATATATATATATATATATATTTTTT